>JAQFYM010002521.1:0-23173 GCA_034694785.1 Agrenia bidenticulata
TATTAACATCTGGCACAATTAACCTCTGCATAATTTATAAACACTCCATCTCTGGAAACAAAGCTAGTTGCAGTTTGCACTCTCAAATTCCGAAAATTGAACCTCGCCGCAAGCCACAAACAACCCAAAAATCCATCAACTAATAATATACATACACCTTCATTTTCATTTCAAAATCATGATTCACGGAAAGGGGCAATAACTCCTAAAAAGGATCACAAATCAATATACCCAACTCTTCCATAAACCAATAAAAATTTAACTCCTCTCCTCCAAACGCCAATAGTAATAAAATACCACCACTACCTTCTGTCTGAAAAGTGTCATGTCACATGTCATGTTCTCCACTCGCTACTCATACTCGATACTCAAAAAAAGAGTCCTTGGAAATTGAACCTTCATCCCAAATTCCACCACCGCCAGTTCATGGAAACTCTCGACCCTTTTCCCCCTCAAAAACATGAACCACCTCTGTGACCAAGCTGAACTAGCTTAGTCTCTAATACCCAATGATCATAATAATCATCATATCCTAATCCCTTCAATGAACCGGACCGGATCATCAGGACAAGAACCGTTTTGTCAAATGTCACAAGCCCCAAGGCCCTTCCTTTATTCAAAACAACATATTTTACCCTTTCAATACCCTTAACCCCCAAATACCCACAAATACAAATTAATACCTAACACAAAAGTACATATAATAATAATAAATCCTCGTCATTATTCCGCAAATTTTATCCTCACTCTCCTCAATTAGAAGGTCAACCCACTACTAAAATCACATTCATTCACCAATTTACATTGTCCTCATCCAATCTCCCATCCTTTTGGAAGCCCACAATGCACACAATTTACTTGAATTTACAACAATGCCCAAAATACAAAAGCCCTATCCATGTTTTCCAGTACAAGAAAAAACAACAAGGGAATTACACAAGACCTTTTAAGCCTCACTTAGGCACCACCAACCACTCGTCCCTCTCAGCTGTTCGCCGGTACCTCTTGCCAAGAGGCTCTTGGTACCGCGGTACCAGCTAGGAGCAGTACCTGGCCAGTCTGAATCCCATTCCTTAAACTTCTTCTCACCAAAACCAAATTCATTCAACAATTTTATACTACACCCATCTCCATCCATTACCATACCATCGTAATGACCACCACCTCATTTTTTATCCAGCTCCTTCATATCCTACTGATTACAAACCAGGTTCGGAGAGCTGAACAAGAAAAATGCAAATATATAATCCCAACACATATAATAATAATAATGTACACGAGTTAATAAGGCCCACGAAGAACATGAATTCCATGTCCACGTCCACAACCGACCAGCAGGGCTGCAGACCAACAACTTCTTCTCCCAAGTCCAAAAGTCAAAGTCAGTAGGTAAGTGACCCAAGGAGAGAGAGATAAAAAAAATCCATACTACCTCTTCTCATATAATAAAGACTAACTAACCAAAGCCTGTCTATATACTCTCCAATGTTAAACTAAATAGCAATCCCCACTGCTAAACCCCTAACTAACCTAACATCTCCAACTCCTAATGAAATCAACGCGAGGGAAACTTTACAAAAGAATCCTTGCAGAATAATAAAAAAAGTACACTCAAGACGGTCCATGACAAAAATCATTAGCATATCATCATCATCATCACCACCATCCACATCAACATTTACAATGAGATGGTCGCACATAACTCTGCATGCTTTTCTGACTATTCTCCGTGCTCACCTCCTACCTATTTCCAAGCCATATGGACATTTTCATCATCATCCAGAAACCATCCAGCAGAAGCATGAACAACAAAAGTCTACAAACCTTTTTATACTTTTTTTTGTTTAATTTTAAATTATAAAAAAAACACTATCACAATCTTCCATGTGCAACAGTGGACTACTAACTGCTACAGATTAGACACACAGGATGCGGAATAAATTGGCAGCCTAATTTCATTTTTAACTCCCTCAAAGAAGACTAGAGAGTAATACACGTACCTCTCAATTTTTCCACAGAACCTGGAGAGAAGAGGGACAAAGGAATTCGTCAAAATTAACAAAAAACTAACATACTACCAAATTTAGACTATTATGCAGAACGTTGTCCTATGATTACAAGGACATTTTTTTATCCCACAGTCGAGGAACACCCAAAAACTGTCCAAATCGTTTATCTCGCTAAACCAAAGCTTACGTGACATAATATATAAAACAAAATTACCTAATATCTAAATTTGCGCTTCGAACTCCGTGCTCAGTCGTTGAGGATTCAGAGGCAGTGGTGGCATAATAATATTCAATACTAAAATATACATATAAATTCCTCTACTACACTTAAAACATAATAATGAAGCGAGTCATTCACAGTCGCGGCTTATTATATTCTTTTTTTTATTTATTACAAGAGCTCATGGACATTTAGCCCAGGTGATTGCACTTTGGGACATCCTCTCCTCTTTATTACTTACTAATTTTTTCACACTTTTTTCCATTATAAATGATATGCTCACATCCACCGAAACCCCCACCACCTCACCTGTCTCCAATCTCTCATCCTCCTAGTCATCATCGTCGCCACCCTTATGTCATCCATCTATCACCTCTTTCAATACTAACATCTACTATCAACATTTCCTGGAAACTAACTATTTACCACCTTGCAAAAGAAAAATCTCTCTCCCTACGTTCATTCTATATTTACACAACTTCCAAACACATCTTCCTCTCAAACTAAACAGCTGGGAGAACCTTTGCAAAATAATCCAAAACAAATAAACAATAGAGTTTGCCAAACTCTCTTTATAAGTAGATCATCATCAACCTAAACTATCGACACATGCTCCTTTGCTTCTTGATCCATTCATCTTCACATGATCTTCACCGAGTTCGACAAACGCTCACAACACGTGACATCAACTATGAACTTTTAAAGAAAAATACCGTCTAACCTCCCACCTACTCTCTACCTTACTATCCACATACATCAATTTAAATATTTTAATTTAACACATATTAAATTGATTGATCCACAGCTACCTTCCTACAGTCCATTGTTACCTCATCCCATTCAGTCAACAATCCCAAAAACAAATGACAATTAACATTTCAACAATTGAGCAGAGAGCCCTTCCCTAATCAATCAGATCGAGATGGACTTTTCCCCTTCGTCTTACAATAATAATACAATTTAAGATTTAGCCTTCATCTTCATCTCCGCGAGTGTTGAATGTCAACCGAATATATGTATACTTTTTTTTAAATTATGTAATTTAGACATTGACACTACCATATTACGCCCCTACTTGACAACTTTAAACAATAAAATCCTATATATAATATCTGTATATATATACATATAATAATTTAACGACACACAAAAGAGATCTCAAGACACGTTCACACAATTCGTTCAGCATGAGAAAGTCTTTCATTTAAATTGAAAACAAAAATATAAAATCACGAGGACATGCAATAAAAGTGAATCTCCTCTCTCTGCAAGATTGACCTTTTTTTGCTACAGTTTGAACCGATTCTAACTTTGAAATAAACGAAAATAAATACGTACCATTATTATTATTATTTTAACCTTATAGACTTTGAAGAATTCAAAAAAAATCAAATCCTTATCCTTATAAATTTAAATTTTCCATGTATTAACATCAGAAAAGTTCAAGAACAATTTGGAAGAACGCGATGACAAGAAAAACACATTCTTCCTGCCTCTGTGTGGTTAATTCACCTTGATTTCAATTTTTTAAACATTCTTCAACATCCTCTCTCAGCTCAAGACGCCAGTAAGAACGATTCCAACTGCCACCCCTACGATCTTTAATAACAAGTCATATATTATGAATTACACTATTATATAATAATCCCACTCTGACTGCCAACAATGTCTAAAAACCATATGTACATACATGCTTATTTATTAGTAGCAGATTCCCAACATTTAGCATAGTTACTTCAATTTTTTAAATACTACCACTACTGTCCACTACCACCAACTTTATAACCTCTCCTTGATCATACTACATAACTTAAGCCATGACAATCACGCCAACATTACATTGCATACATAATACATGTATGCATCATAATGACAATATATTATTATTACTAGATCTCCGGACGTCCTCCATTCTAATTTATGAAGAGTAGAAGATTTCAAATTACCAAATCTGGAAACATATAATTCCGTTTTTTACCTAATCTAAAATATTATTTATACAGCCCATCAAAAATATCTTATTATTATTATTACACTAAAGTTGGCAAGAAATGCTTAAAAGTTACAACAAGGACCCATTATTTTTCTATCACATCACATTTATCTGTTCTGTATATACACACCAATTAAAAACCATACGAGATCAAGTCGGGGAAAATATACATAATGTACACACATGGAAATTGCAAAGTACCGCATAATAAGAATTGATAACAGCTTAACAGCTTAGAAAGGGATTACATAAACATTTTATAATTCATATCCCAATCTCCACGACCGAATATGTATAACAAACTCAAGTCTCTTTATTATAGACCTTTAGCTCCCATTCTATCATTCCATGATGATGAGCATATTAGAAACTCGACGATGTTAATGCCCTGGCTGGATGACTTTTGAATGTCGACGAGAGTGCGCTTGCATTTTTTACTCATCAACACCACCAACCACCACCACCAACTTTACAAAGTTACGTACAACTTATATACAACACCATCATCCTACAACATCTCTCTCATAACCTAAACTAACTCTTCTTTACAGAAAAAAACATCATCCATCCATCCATAGACATTGTACACGAACTTCCAAACATCAACGAGCAGTATGTACCACCACCACTAGCAAAATCACAAGAGGATTCCAGAAAAATCCAACCAGCTTCTCTCTCTCTCTAATCAGACAAGATTTAACAGCATCATATCCCTCCTAGCTATTTCAAATACTTACTTACTCAAGAGAGATACTTTTTTGAACCCGTCTGACGTCTCTCTCTTCTACATATTAAGATCAAACGAGACACTCTGGGTTTCAAATCATCACGACTTCGTCCATCCCGACTTCCCACCAACTATATCCACAAAAACAGCATATAGTCAACTCTAATTCCTAGAGAAGAGATATGGCAAAAATCTCATATGCAATCACAAGTACAAAAAAAAATCCTCCTTTCCCTTTCATTCCTTCATCCCAGAAAAATATAATACAATACCCACTAAAGATCATTCCATCCTTTAGACTTTTTTAAATTAGAAAAAATATATATGAATCCAACTTGAATTCATATTCTTATGCCCTCAAGTCAAGAAGAATTTTTTTAAACTCAAGTACATTGTACCTATTGTACTAGTAAGTACTACAAAAGCAATAGTAATAAACATTAAATTAATTTTTTTTCCCAACACTCTACAATCTACATAATTCCCTTTCCATCAATCCAACTTACTGACCAACATTGATCAGTATTCAGTAGTAACTTAAACTAACCAACTAAAGATACAGACAGACCTTGATACTCATACTTGTATTTTCAGGATTATCTTCAAAACTCAAAAGTCAAAACCACAAACACCCATACATACATATCATAATATCTTGTTGTAATCTAAATCCAGCATATAGAGATCAAGTTTGCCAATTCCCCTTAAATTTCACCTGCGGCATAAAAAAAATTACATACTGACCGCAAAAACGTCCATGATATCCAAGTCGCACAGAGTAAATAACTACTACTTATCAGTACTAATCACAATCGAAATCCAATATTACAAGGTGGACCAACTAAAACTCTCTCACTGAATTATATACCAACAAAGAAACAAGAAAACAAGTCCAGTATGCTCAGAATTCAGAAATATACAAAAAATCACGTTCTACCTTTATGATCCATCCCCGCTACATGGATTTCATCATCATCATCATTAATATTTTAATACTATCCCGCATCCTCAGACAGAGATGCCATAACGAACTGATTCTCTTCATTCCCATCATCATCATCATCTTCCCAATATTCACATAAAAATATTACCAATTCTCAATATTCAAATAAATAAAAACGAATAGCTACAACCTGATCATCCAGCCAAGGGCAATGTCCAACTCTTGTCAAAAAAACTTCTCAACCGCAAATCCCAATACTAAGCTGGATTATTTTTATTACAGTCGTAGCAGTGGTAGCTTTATTATACTGCTCGCATATAAACACTTAAGAATATACCCATTCACATAATACATGCATAACTCTAATAGGAAATTGTATTTTAATGAGAAAATATTTCCACTCTCTCCTATACACAGAGTTACTATCTATATCATCATCATCATGGAATCATAATCATCATATCCTTTACCTTCACAATTAATTTGACCTTCCAAGAGCATTTCCCTACGGTATCCGTTCACACTACAATACAATTGCATCCTCATGTATACATTAACATTACACAATACATAATCAACTCTCTGTTTCTCATCCACCAAGACTGAGTTTAGAACTTATTTTCATTTATATAGTGATCGTACTGATCGTGGTGGTGGGCTCCGTTCTGAGCAGATTATAAATATTTCTGCATAATCCATAATGCAGTTTCCATATAAAAAAGACAGACATACAGAAAACTACCACCACAATAAAACAATCAACTCTAAGGTAGGAGCAAACAATACCAGAGTGATGAACGACGATGATGATGATAATAATAATATTATGACATCATCAAAATACTTGAGCCCCCACCAACCACCACGTACGTCTCCCTCTCTATATCGAGATTCTAGTACTAGGCCTTAGTCATGACCATGGGAAATACATTCCATTCTATAAAACCTACACCCACGACCTTATCCACTTCTCATCAATTAACAATTAACCAACTCATCACCAAACTTCCAGGCCCACAGGGCTATACTGTATACTATATATCCCCTATTGCTATTTACTATATAGACAATGCAAACTGCAATTCTCATCCTAGGCTTATCTTTATCTTATACATAGAGAGGAATATAATTCACGCGCTCAATCTTCTATTAGAAACTCCTTAACAGCTTCAACTACTCATACAATTAAATCTGATGAGCAACAACAAAAACGCACCTCTCTTACTTTTTCAAGATCAAAATACATTTTCAATATCGTCACAGTCCCTCACCCTCGACTACTTATTGTTAGTTACCAAGATCAATCACAACTTTTCTCACTAAAGGGAACAGACACAAATAATTACCCATTCTTCTCAAATTCTCAACCTCTCAAGAGGTTACTTAAAAACGCAAACCTTAAGTTATAAAATAATAAATTAAATAATCTACTTGTAATATATTTGTCCTTAAACACTGAAAAAATGCAAAGATAATAATAATTTAACAATAGGATGAATACAAAAAAAATCCATCAGCACAATTCAATCCCTTGTCCCTTTGTCCTCTAGCTGCTGTTGACGCAAATTCAAGTCTAATGGCCTTATCGATAATGCTCAGTTTAGCTATTTGAGTACGTCGCCCTACTCAACCGTTCAAAAACACTTTTTTAAAGTGCAAAAAAAACCAGAGTCAAGCCCAAGAACTAAAACCTTGGAATTGAAACTGCTCCTATAAACTAAAATCCCTCCCATTTCAATTACATTACCAAATTGCAACCGAATCCAAATCTCCTCTCTCTTTATCGTCATAATATAATTACCATTTACTATATCCCTTCCCAACATCAAAACCCTACCGAACAAGAGCAATTTTTGATGAAAAAACACGGAACAACAACCATTGCTGAAATAACAACAAAAAAACGTGAACCTAATAGGCAGGATCCTTCCGTGTGCTAACTTACATTACATCCTTTTGTGTTCATTTATATATATACATAGAATTTCATGTTCACAATCACAAATAATATGCAGACCTACACACTCATTACAATTTACAACCCAAGAACTAAAAAATTCTTAATCTCAGCTAACTAAAGCCCGAGACGTGGACTAATGAGCAAAAACCAGAGGTGACACTCATTAACTCCCTCTAACTCATATTTCCCAGTCACTAAAAGCTCATACTAAATACCATATACTTCTAAAACAAAAATTAACATTACTAACTAATACTACTAACATAACTAACTACTATACTAGTCCATATAAAATATTAACTTTAAGGACATAAAGAAACATTAAACCCGTTCCACAAAAAACCAACGAAATCTCACCATATCCACCCTAAACCCTAACCTCTATAGATACAATCCCACGGAGATGGTGAGAATTTCAATTTCAAATTCTCAATGTCATCCAACCTTAACCACCACTACTTATTAGAGCTAGATCATATTCTGAGAATTCTGACTATTCTATTACTTTTAATTATATTATTCATCTCCTTGAATTAAAAATCTAACATCACCTTCTTTAATACAACTTATAACTTAGGGCTTATAACATAGTTCAGAGAATTTTAAATTTAAATACTAATTTTCTGGACCAAGTACATTTAAATGTTTTTTAGTTACCTCATTCTTTTCACACTTGTCATTATTTAAAAAAAATTAATTCTAGACTTGCAGAGAATATTATTGTTAATAATCTTTTTTAACCTCAATGACTTAACAGTCTCGTACAAATTTTAACTACTGCTCATTTTAAATGCAAGACAGTCCACAGAAAATTTTATAGTAAATGTTAACTTACTATATATTAAATCCTTAGATAATTTCTTATACTCAAATACTCCAGACCCCTTAGAGATATCTTTTCACAATTGAAAAACATTTACATTTTAAAAAAAGACCTTCATCCCTTCCTCCTCTTTTTGAAAAATATAAGCGCAGCCCATTCTTATATCCATTCAACCAAAGACCAAAAACTTCGTCAAATGTTTTTTCTTTAAAAAAAATCTATTGATATCAATCCCTGGAGGATCAGCATCAGCAGATTCCTTAGAGCCTTAATTCTTTGTTGTAGTACCCTTATAAGGATAAAAATCAACAGCAGTCTCAACAATAATAATTCAACACTGGACTCAGCTCAGCCAACAAGCTCCAACAATCATCAACAATGAAAAGGGACTAATACAGTAAACCTTACCCCTTACGTGCTTACCTATCCCGGCTTTCTACCTACTGCCTACACCACTTCTCAAATAATCTTCCGATGATCCTTTTCGATACAACTAGAATCTTTTTTTTATAGTTCACTGATCTTAAGAGATCTCTGAATACTTAAACTTACTATAAGATCACACTGCATCCCATTACCAAATATATATAAAAATATTTAAAACAGCTCACCTCTTTCCCATATATTTTTTTATGCACACAAAGATGGGAAAGATCAAATGGAATGCTACAAGCCCAGCCCAAAAATAAAATCCCAGACACTTGCCCTTTGGCCCCTTACTTAGCCTTTATTAGAATATCATTTTATTTTATATTCTTCTTCTTCTCTCATTACATAGTAAACTTAGACTCTTCTATATAATAAATTCTATTTCACCGTAGCAGTAGTACTTTAAGAGTGCCACCACTGCCAAGGGCTATAAAGTCTCCTCTGCTTGGGCTCAATCCTTAAATGGATATCGGAATGCAGTCCTCTCATAACGTAGCCTTCAACGATTATTTTTTAAACTACAAATCTCCTATATACACACACAGCCGAAGAGATCTATTCAAAATACAAAGAAAAACTACATCATCATAGACACAGGACCAAGGGTCCCTAAGTCCCTACAAGAAAGTACACACAACTTTATCAAATCAAAATCTACCAGTTTCCTTCAATAAGTTTACACAATACAGTCCAAAGACCTTGTGCCTCAATACATTTTAAACGGACTGAACCTTAAAGTCCACACTTCTATTATCTCCTACGGTCCTTTCCTTGGCCTTAGAGCTGTTTATGAAGGGCCCATTTAAAAGGTCTTTTACCTTGGCCGGATCTTTAACCGGCCTAGCCCTTAATATCTAGTTTAGAACCTTCGTCTCTTCTTACATAATAATCACCCTTATGTATTCTCTCTAGAGAAAAACCTTTTGAACCGGGACAAGGTGGCCCTTGGCCTAGAATCAAAAATCTTTTTTCTTCAAATTTACAAAGAAGTTCATAAACCGGATTTCTTGTCCAAGACACGCGGTTTCAAACCTATTTAAAACCCGCATATGAACCCAAGTTCCTATAAAAAAACTATTACAGATACCATAAAATTACAAACCTCTCCTCTATCTCCATAATCTATCAAACTTAATGTGTCTGTACAGATATACGATCTACTACTTACTACCCATACCAACTAAATCCCAACTTTTGAGCCTATATATAGTCCAAGTCCATTCATCCCCTCTACAATCTCTCAACCCACGTTCCAAGTCATTTAACACAGGATATCTCTTCTAAACACATTTTTAAACATTTCAAACCGAACCGAATCGCTCAACTACCTTCTCTCTCCCTTATACACAATGCAATACAATACAATGTGAAACTAGTTAATTCTACTCAAGCATCCGACTCGGGATTTTTTTTTCACCCAAACAAATCATCTCATACCATCCTGTTCCTTCACACCAACAAATCCAAATAAAGGGATCCTGCATTTATCTCATCCAATTAAAAGTGTGGGTGCTATATCTACTATCTATCTGCTATCGACAAGACCAATACTAATATTAAATCCCTACTACATCCACACTTTACAGTCCATCAAAAATAATAAATACGTAATTCATGGAGAACCCTCTAGTACAACTGCATCCAGCAGATTCAAATATCTCCTTAAAGTTTAAAAAAAAATCTCCAGCATTGCATACATTATAAATTCCCCTCTCTCTCTGTCTGGTTGGGTGTCTGGTTCATCAGGGTGGGTTCCACGTTCCACACACTCCCAAAGAGTTCAAAAAATTCTGTATCCAAAATACAAGCCTTAAAAATCCTCCTCAACCAGCAGAGAGAGACCAAAACTGGATTTCAAAAGCTCAACACTCTTCAACATTTTGTGTCTAATAATAATTTACCATGTTTGTATGCAAAGTCAAGCATTCATCATCCCACCAAACTCTCCGTCTCTCTTAGCCATTTCATTCCAATCTCAACGAACTAATAATATAATAAGAGAGTCTCTCTTTACGCATACCAAAAACATACCAAATAACTTACACAACCCTTTTCATGCACATTTGAAAACATCAAAAAACATTAGGTTTTTTAAACCCCGGGCTCACGGCATATGGGTATTTAATTTAACCATCACACACAAACCTCTTACTAAATAAGAACAACTTAAATTCCATACCGCTTATTCACCCATATCTACACCCAGCTCAAATAAAATCCAATCCTCACAATAACCAGCCACTATGCAAATGCATAAATAACAAAATACTATTATCAAGATAAGAAAACACAGAGGTACGTATTCGTGAAGCTCGTGATTACCTATAATATAATATGGCTGCCCAAAGCCGAATTTACAAATCAACCAACCCACCTTACGTCACCGCCATATATATATAATAGTTTATATAATATTCATATATTTCCATAATAATAATAATAATAATACCAACTTCTACTATACAATACACCACAAATACCAGAGATATAGAGAGACCACAAGAACACCCCGCACTACTACTTCTTCAACATACCAAATCCCAGTCATTTATTAGAGCTAAAAAACTTAAGGAAAAGCATATTATACTTTTTCTTAAACCTTAAACTAAGACTACCTTCTTCAACCTTCTTATAAAGTACTTTTCAGTCCAAGTTAACTTACTTGCTCGTGGATCATAAAATAAAACTCTCCAGACTCTCCAGAGAGTTTACAATTATCCCTGGACACCTATAATTATTCATAGCTAAACCTCAAGTCAAGGCTCAAAAAAGTCCAGCTCTCTAAAAAAATATCAATACTAATACTTTTTGATTTTAATACACTTTGATCAGCATCACCTTCCGCTCCAGCTACATATTATTTTAAAACATTCTTCTCGTACCACAAGCGAATCCCATCCTTATTTATAACTTATAAATCCTTTAACATAGATTTCCCAAACTTATTAAAACAGATGGATAAATAATAAAATAAGATCATGTACCAAAAAATGCAACTCTTTCTAAATACCACCACCACAAGTACTTTTCAAGACTGACTCTTCGAGACTCGAGACTCCCTTTCGCCTTGAATCTAAACGATTATCTCTAAGGAAGAAAAAATCCCTTTGAACACTCAACAGGATATTACACCGACGTTCGACATGAGATTTGAAGTCAAGGACGCAGACAGATGGTACCCATTTACCCATGCCATGATGACATCACCACCACCGGTCCACTGGTACTGGTACTGTGGTACACATACTACCAATGGCAATACATACAGCAATCCTTTATCCCCAAAAAAACCACCTTTTCGAATATACATATTATATCTAAAAGAGAAGCAATGAGAAACCTCACCACAAGAACCTCAAAAAACGTCCGAGTTTTTATATTTTTTATATCCCTCTCAATTTTTAATCACCCTCTCTCCAAGTATCCAACCTACCAGTTACAAAACTGCATTGCAAATTGCAAATAATGCCAAACCTCTCCCATTTCCAGTCCGTCTACATATACCTACCTATATATGCAGAGGAAAATACTCAAACCTGGACATATTCCTTTCCAGCAGTCAGTCCGCAGTCGTCTCTCTCCCATTGTTAAAAGCTGGTGCGAAAAATCCACACAAAAAAATCCTACCTACCAATTAAGTGCAATTAGCAAATGTCAGTAAGGTTATATACCATCTTCATCATATTCAGCATGACCAGAGCTCGATTATCAATTACCATGTACAAGAACAAGATCAAAGGAAGATACATGTATATTATATTATTGGAGCAGATGTCTATCTAGGTTATCATATGCCAAATGTGCAGAGAAGGAAGGCTAACCATCAAAAAATTCTAAGCACCTATACCTCTTTGAAAAAAGTCTTAACTTCTCCTTAAGCTAGTTTCCAACGCCTTAGCTAACAAAGGAATCCACAAGATCCTTCATCTCACACTGACAAAGATGAGACAGAGAGATGAGGAGGATGACTTCTTTCTTTCCAAGAACTTATTACTATTATTATTATTAAGTCTATGTCCAGGTAGGAGACAGCCGTTCTCCTCGTGTAGATTATCTCCTCCAACTTGTACACTATAACAAGAGCAAAGACAGGCAGTGGTGGCTGGTCGGTGGTGGTGGTTCAAGCTGGATGAACTTACGTGTGGGTTCAAGGTGGATAATCATAATAATAGAGCTAGCATGAGATAGCAGACGAGATCATCGTCGTCTTCGTCTTCGTCATCCCTCTGAGCTTCTATATATTCTAATAAGACAAGACATAATACTAAAACTCAACTCCACCACACTGCCCTATAACAATGTACTATGCATTTATTTTTATTATATATATTTAGTATATATAATATATCCATATGCACCGACGATAATCTACCCATCCGCTCTGAAGCTCTCCTTTAATATAATCCTATATCTTAATATGTAACAAAAGAACACGCCAAGAGATAAGACAAGTACAACAAATCCGACCGACACGGACCCAACAAAACTATTAGACTTATATCAAATACTTGAAGGAAAGAAAAAAAAATGTTTCTTAGCTCTGCAACACTACTTTACAATACAAAATACAATACACACGGTGAGACAAATAATCTCAAAAGCCCTTGAACTCAACTCTCTCAACAATCAAAAATATGGTCAAGAAATCGCCCAGAAATCCTCAATCTCTTAAAAACAGGGAGCCTTTTAGAAAGATCTGGAAGAAACTGCCATCAATTTTTCATCAGAATATAATACACCTCCGCTTTTTAAATTTCTTTCAAAAAAATCCTTGCCTCAAAATAAATCTAATAAGAAAACTCACATTTTGGAATGTACACTAAAACTAAAGCTACCAGACCAAGAAGATGAGATGTATGGAATTTTGGATTCAAGTTCTAACCCCAGCTTCCACCATGCACCAGACAGCCATCTCCTTCTCAATCTCTCTACAGAGAGCTTCAAAGTACATTCTATAATAATTTCAATATGTTCTACAGAGCTCAAATTATAACTATTATTCTTATTATATAATAGCAGCTACACTCAACTCCATACATTCGTCTGAGAGTTCAGAAGCTTAAAGAAAAACGTAGAGCTCAAGACACAGAAAAACTTGCAGCTCCTTACCATACAAATAATAAATACTAGAGTCTCGACTCTCGACACAATCACAATCACTCGAGACCAACTCACGAGTTTAAGATTTAAGACAAGACGAATTCCAGAACCGTTTAATGGCGTTTACCTTTACATACATTTGCATTACAACAACGAGAAACGAACTCTCTAGTCTCCAGCCAAAGCCAACTAGAACCAAATACACTTACACTTACATTATCCATTTAAAACATGAACATTAGACCAGAAAGAGACCATCCAAAGATGAGACTCGATCTCCAGAGTTGTCAAATCTGAAATCCTCAATAACTGGAAATCATAATGCTGAAAATCTCAAACGAGAGTCAGGTCATCATCAAGCCACATTGAAACTCATCAAAATGCAATGGAAATTAAAACACTTCTAAAAAAACTCTCCCTTTCAAAACTTGAAGAATGACTAGTCGTTCGTGAGAGACCTCGATTCCCATACATTCCATACTGCCCACCTTAACCAAATATCTCGCACAAACAAAGCCAAAGCTGTGTCTCTCATCTCTCTGGAACACAGGTCATCATCACCCTCACCATCTTTCATGGAGATAAGATGGACAAGCTCATATTATCAGCTCTGGAAAATACTATCCAAGCCATTGGAATCTCCGACGCTCGAACAACACATAATATTTTTCCACACACATGCAGACACCGAGACATTCATGCACAGAGTGCATTCAAATCCTCTTCTTTTACAAGTTTAAAATAACCAGAAGAGATGCAAGATATTACATAACACATAACCATCACCAAGACCAACGTCGACATCGACAATCGACATACAACAACAAGAATCATCCCACTCGCACTCAATGTGTATCCGTTCTTAGTAATAAGAGATCAGTTAAAAACATATGACTCTCTATTCTTTCATATGCACTACTACTACTGCACACGAGCGTTGTGTTATTTCTCTGTTAATAATGCATCACTTGCAGTACGAACATGTCGACGGACTCGTGTGGCCAATACTCAACCAATTAGTCTTCTCCGGTTTTTTCAGGATGTAGCCATACTGAAATAAGTTTGATATGGAGAGTTTCTTCGATTCTGGATCCTCAAAAAAAATCCATAAATCCGATTTTTTTTAAATATATAAATCCAAACTTGGCTAACAAGTATAATCTCAGAGCAGAGCTATTGACTGGACTTCAATCCGACAATACCGGTCGATGATTCTAGTTTCTAAATTAAGGCTTCTTCAACCTTATACATTTATGTATCTACAAAATAGTCATGCAATCCCGGACACTAATACGTATCAATTTCTCAGACACACAAATGTAACTCATAACCAGAACCAGACCTAAAGATAAATACCTAAAATAGCTTACATCCATATCCGTCATAGTACTAAAGTTACTAGATACTATACATATAAATAATTAGACACAACCGTCAATGTCAATCCCTCAAAAACTCCCGTTTCCTGTAACATGATCACTGTGGAGCCATGAACCACCACGGCCATCATCATAACCCACATACGAATCGTATGTACCAAGACTCAGCAATAATAACCCACACGTTCTCGATGCCTCCCCCAGAACAGCTGCAACTCCAGATGTCCGAACGGTAACAGTTCAGACAAAGTACAACACACCTCTTACTTACTACAACTACATCCCTAACTAATATACACTAGGAGACCCTCAGATCTGACAAGGCCCGGCACACCCTACAACAACTTTACCAAGAGCCCTTTCGCTCCATCCATACCGACCTAAGCTACCCAATCTTTTAAGGCCATGTCATATAAGTTACTGCTATTAGTAGTATGCAAATAAGTCCCAGAAAAATAAACAAAAGCTTTCAAGTCCTACCTATCAAAATCAATGCACACAAAGGCTCCATAAAAGTGTACTTAGCTTACAAGTACCTATCAATAAAATCTATCATAATCCTTTTGAAAAAACATAATAATAATAAAATGCAAACTATTTGGATAAAATTAAAACCTGCACGCGAACCAGTCTGTCCCCGCGGCCTGTTTTTTTGGCAACAACGAACCGACAAAATATATAATAGCATCCCCCTTGTCCCACTCTCTCGAACCGTTCCCCATATGGACACTATCAGCTTCATCGTTGCAAATGTTTTTTTTAAGTTTACAAAAATCTCCAATCTTTCAAACTCATCTACACAAGAAACGCTCAGGAGTACTCAGGACTATACTACTGCAGCAGTTTCCCACAAGATATAAAATACAAAATTCATTTATGGAATAGGGACACTTTCAATTTTGCATCAAATCTACATCCTTCCATCTGCTACTAACTAAAACAGCTCCAAAAGTATTTACCAACCGGCATCCACATCCACCACCATGACTATGACCACCACTACTATTTCTCGACTCTTCATTTCAAAAAATAAACAAAATGAGATCCAATCCAAGTTCTAATTCTTCATACAAAGGCAAGCCTTAAAAAACCGTGGAAAGATTACCCGTGCGTGTCCCTTAATCTTCAGCTCCAATCATACAGAGGGTGTCGACAAGACACAAGCTTTTGGAATATCCTTCGGAATCGAACATCATGTCATTGTGCAATAAAAATAAAAGTCTTATAACAAATATATATATATAGAGCCAGAATATATATAGCAGATGTAGAGTCCTGTCCCCCACTTCCAAGGACATTACCCGTCTGCCTACAAAATCTCTCCGAGAATCCGCACATCTCCACAAAACTAAACGAGTTACCCTATATAGAGAAGAGAGACACCTTCCTGGGAGACTACCCGGCTTCTTACAATTCTTACCCGGTTTTTCTTGTCTCCGTACCCCCGCGGGCTTTCCCTCATTCTATCACATCACATCACATCTACAAGAATTCCATTTACCCCCTCTGCTCCCCCCTCCAACTTCTCCTTGCAGAATAAAAAACATGCCATGATGATATAACTATGACACAACACAACTGACTAAATTCGCTCCTCTAGTCATCTACTAATTCCATATATACATAACTACTTTCTACTACTACTAATACCCGACTTTCAAAAAATAAAATCATACCAAATAAAAAATCCCCTTGTATTCACTGAGTTCGAATTCCCTAAACTCTCTATTCAAGATGGATACAAAGGAAGGAGCCGAAGAGCCGATCATCTTCGGCTTCAATAGCTTTTTTAATACTTTATTTTATGCTTCTCTCTCTGTGGACGGACTTAAGAGAAGACTCGGGACACTCGATTGTCGAAACTCTTTGTCGAAGAGAGCGAGAAGAGACAACCCAAAAGCAAACGAGCGGAAATAATAGCCGGGTTCTTAACTTTTCAATCCCGATTTACCTTTCCTTCTTCTTAAAAAGTTACCCGTTTTTCTTCAAGGCGGGCATTAAACCTAAAATTTCAATAAGTCTATATACCATATTACAAGTACAGTACAGTAACAGTTGATAGTACGTCCTAATTTTTCGAGCACTAAACCAATAGGTCATCTGATAACATACATACATGGAACACACATCATTGGGAATTTAGGAAAAAAAAACACTACAGGGTACACAATAGACTAAATACTACATGCTGAAAGCTACCCTATTTTTTAAACTGTTTCCCATCATCCCATCAACTTTTATTACTATTATCCACCACTCTACAAACACTAATATCATCCAAAATAATACCAAATCGGCTTAAATTTTAAAATCATTCATTCCTACTCCACAATACCGGTCATACATACCCAACACCGATGACCGAAGATATGCTGTAATTTCTCACGGACCCAAAACTCCACTTTTTTTCCACAACTCTAAATCTTCCATATCTTCTCCCAAGAATAATAATAAAGCACTTTGCTTTGGTGGCAGTGGCAATGGCAACTAGGAAGAAGGGGACGGCGTAACCCTCCTGGACTCAAAGTATAAGAAGAAAAAAATAGTCTAGCCTTTTATTCGTCCACCTCCCAAAAAAAGTCTTACTATGTACTACTCCAATAAGAAATATTCCATAAGGAAGGGAACCCTCTAGATATTATTTCTAGAATAATCGACAAGTTCGAACCCTCTCTCTCTCCTTTCATTCAACATTCGCCAACCTCCCCCCCCCCCCGGGAAAAAATCCAGACAATCATAATAACATAAGAAAAGAGATGTGAAATACTGCTACTCCCTAGTCCAAACTACCTTAGCCAAGGTCTGTCATTTCCCTGTCTCTTTGAAATACTTTTTTTTAAAGAGATGACGAAGAAGCTCAGAGGGTTAGGACAAAGGAACTAGAATAGGGGAGATCAAGGTTTCCCAAGGTATTCATCATTGTCGACCCTCTCTCTCGTGTACCCAGTTTTTAGCTAAACTCCAACTGACACACGAAGCTGTTTTTAAAAACTGTGTACCACTACCACCACCACCATGTCTAGCCCTCGTTAAACTTTAAGTCGAGCAGACGTGCCCCCACTGTTTCTGCGAGTCTAATACTTATATTAGCCATGTTTAACGCTTCAGCATAAATAACTAGAAAATAAATAATGAAAAGTATTTTGCCCAAAATTAAACTAGACACTTAAAAGCAGTTGGGGCTTTTGTTTATCACAAAGAGCCATCTCAAGTCCCTAGGCTCCTGCTCGTAGTAGTAGGCCCACAATTCAAATAGGGGAATATTATTCGGTTTTGAATATTAAAAGAGCTATTAAAATCTCTCCTTAGCATACGCATAGAGCCTAGAGGAGAGTAGCAGTTAGTGGTCTTGGGCAGAGGGGGTATTGATTTTATTTTAAGACACGAATTATTGTAATATGACAGAGCTGGCTTGTTTTGTTAGTCAGCCTTTTAAGTTAAACGGTGAATACGATTTGTAGTTTCGAGATGTTCTATAGTAGCCTTAGGAAAAGATTAGGACTTAAGGACAGTTGATTTTCACTTTGAATGCACTCTGTAATGAAATCTATAGCCCGAAGGGATTGCATTGTAATTGCTTTGAGGATTATGCAATGCAAATAATGATAGTCGGCCTAAACTTGACAATGAAACACAACTGGTTTTCCCTCTGAGAAAAACGAGAGTGAAACTGAAATGAAGAGCTTTGGGTGCCCTGTCTTACTGTAGAAGGCAGAGGTTGCTTTCTTGATAGGCAAACTTGGCTGACACACTGCAATGCTTATGTCATGCATAAATCATGTCCAAATTACCTTTGCATCCTCAACCAAACCATTAATATATGACTTTAGTGAGTATTGTGACTATTGTGAGTAGTCATTGCCATTTGACCTCTGGCATCTCACTCATGACCTCCAGGCTCTCAATCACCTTTTGCGTGTGTCGAACACACGGCCGACAAACATAAAACCCATGAAACTAAGAGATAAGACGAGAGTAAAGATAAGAGATATTTATTTTCGACATACCTTGACGGCCAACGATCTCAGCCACATGTTCCGAGCTAGGGACAGGAACACACTCAGTCATGTTTTGGCTCTTTTTAGGGAGCATATCCGAGGGGCTGGAATAGAGGTCAGAGGGCGAGTTCAGCGAATTTCCTTGGTGCTGATGATGATGATGATGTTGTTGTTGCTGCTGCTGTTGTTGTTGTTGCTGGTGATGAAGGTGCTGCTGCTGCTGGTGATGAAGATGTTGCTGTTGCTGGTGATGCTGATGATCAGCGACGGACGCTGCGAGCTGAAGCGCAGCGGTATTATCCGTCAATCCCAGCATGGACAGTTCGAGAGCGAGCTGGAGAGCCCGTTGATCCTCGTCGATGAGTGACCCCCCCGAGTTGGAAGAGGACACAGAACAGCTCGTATTCGCCGATGACGAAGTGGTCGATGGGTGGTGCTGGCTGTGGTGCATTGTCAACCCCCCTCCACCGTGGTGGTCCATGTCTCCGAATAGACTAGCAGGCATAATCACTCTAAATTTGATACCTTTTTGATTTTCAATAGTTGAAAACTTGAAATACAACCAATTTATATTCCTCACTCACAAAGAATTTTAGAAATTCAAATTTACTCTTAAAAATTTGATCAAAATTTTAAAAAGTTCAAAGTTCCGAAACTTTAAAAGTTTACAGTTTTTCCCTTTCGTTTAGAATCGTTCGTTTTGTCTGCTCGTGTTCGGGAGTCAAAGATTTTACAAAGTCCTGGATACTAAAAGTCACTGGGACTCCAGAGGTGTTGTTTGCAGATAGTAGCCGAGTTCACACTTGTCGAAAATCGAAATGTCGATGAAATGAATCCTGGAAACTGGTCTCTGAGTTTTAGTAAGTAGTTTGTTGAGAAGTGAAGAAGTTATAAGTGAGAGTGAGTTTCTGGACACAAACGAACGAGAATCAGGAACTTCCACCTTCGACGATGGCGAGAACTCGAATGAACTGTGCATGCACCACACGAGACGACCAAGTCTCACTGTCTGCCACTTCTGCATCTCAGCCGGCACAACCACACAGCCCCAGGGGGCCAGTAATTTAACTAACTACAAGGTATTTAAAATTAACTGTGACTAAAGCCAATTAATTCAAAATCGTAGCGGAGTGGGAGGCGCACGCGAGATTTGAATTTTTGAAATTGTCGCCCGTGCTATGCATCAAATGCACCAAACTGGCGCATGACTCTCCCTCCCGTTTCTTTGTCTCTTTCTGGAAGTGGACTCGCTGGAGTATGGGGGCTTATCGATGCATGTCGATAAGTTTTCGGTAGCTTGGGCTTTCCTGGAAATATTATTGCAGATGTAACCAATTATCAATGATTGACAGGGGCCTGGAATTGGCATGAATTTAGGGGGCTGGAATCTACACAGTTTGTTTCATATACAAAATGCAGTTATCTATCGACATTAAGGAATTGCATGTAACTTAAAAGCTATTGATTATTTTTATAATTATTAGCTTGAATGCCCAACAGTGCAACCTTAACCTCAGACCGAGAATGGACTATCGGGTTGCCTAGTTTTGAGCTTTCGACTTTGAATAGTTTGAATCCATTTAATCTTCTAACTACAATCCATCACCCCCTCCATAAAGTATTCACAATTATTATTGAGGCTATTGACTAAGAGAGACAGTATCGATTATGGGTGATATCATATAGTACATGCCACTTGAGAAGCCTTTTCGGGGTGAATAACACACACTCACAACTGCATGTCCTAATGGACTAATGATTATGAAAGGCTTGTAAACTCTGTGCATTGATTGGGTCTGAGTTCTAATTCCTCTCCTCTGTTCGATGACCTCTGACCTCACCTCATTCATCATTTGGAAAGAGTGGGTTTGTATTTCGGACATATATTTTATTATTTTAGTATTTGAAGGCTGACATGAAAGTATGGAAGGAAGTCTGTGGCCAGAATGGAGAAGGACATTAATATTGCTGAGCCATAATCGGGCATATTTGATATTTTGATTTTTGATATTATAGAGGTGGATTTATTTTCGCAAATGCAGTAGGAGCAGATAAATTATATGGATTTCGTGGGTTATACCTTGTACAGAGTTGCTTTTGTAGCTTTAGGACTGGATTCTGCGGTTTATATAATCTTCTCTAGTAATTCTCTAACAAAGTATGTCTGTCTGTCTGTTGGACTACTCGTCCATAGTTACTAGACCGATTTGAAAGCCGTAGCCCATTCGATTCAATAGATTAAGCAGATCATAGATATTATTACGATCATGTCAACAAAGTGACCCTTGGCCATCAAAAAGGTTCTTATCAACAGTGGCCCACTCACGGGCCTGTAGACGCCGAATATTTAATAATTTCTCCAGTCTCGGTGCATAGCTGTAAGTTGTATAGGTACTGAGCTTTTGGAACATCTCTCTTGGGAGATCCAATTTCCGTTTCAGATTTGCGAGAGACCCGATATGCGGGTATTATTTTTGCAAGCGAGTCTTGTCTTGTGTTGGGTCGGATGAGTATCATGGGAAGAGTGTGATTTAAATTGCCGGGACAAATTATGTATTATTTATAGCCGTTTAGCTTGTGTTTTATACATTTTTTGTTCTTTATATTCTTTGGTATAAATAATGGATTGGGTTTTTGGGCTGATACTCCCGGTTTATGAACCTTGAAGAACTCTATAGCTAACTCTATTAGAAGGGTTTAGATCAATATATGCTGTGTAGTGATATGTAATATAAAAAATATGTCTGTGTCGATGTGTATGTATGTGTGATATGCAGTTGCCAGTTCTTGGACAAACTTCCCAGTCAAGAGGGATCAATACACACGAAGAGATAGAATAGATAACCCTGTCCAGTCCAGACCACCTTTTCAAATGTTCGTTTTTGCAAGGATTTTTTAAGCAGTTTTTTTAATGTTTCTTAAATAAATAAAAATTTTAATGGTGGAATGGTATTTTTTAAATTAAGAAATAATTACTACTTCCCCCACGTGTTTATTTAAATTTTTTTTTTAAATATCCTTGATGAGTTCATACTCATCTTCTTGTAGGCTGTGTAAATTTTATTCAAGGGGTTAAAAAAATCCTAATAATATTGATTATTTCGTCAATGTTGGGTTAGTGGAGAATCAGCAAAAACAATGTGAGCAGAATTTTATGTGCATATGCAGCTATATAACATTTGACATCATTGTATAATAGATTATAGAGGGGATTTCAGCTAAAAACTGCAAAATGAAAGATGATAATGTTATTAATTATTATTAACCTTTAAAAAAAGTTACTTTATTCCTGTTTTAATTTGCAAATGATACTAAAGCCAAAATTACTTGAAGAACTTCTCTTTTGACATTTGACTAAGTTTAGGTTATAGGTTATAATTTAATCACGTGCCACACACCTACAAATAAATTTCATACAGATTATTATGCTTCGTCCTTCATTAATGCATAGCCATCGAATTGATTTTTTTAAATCAATAAAAAAAGCTTGTTAAGATTTTACAAAGTTGGATTAGCATTAAACAGGGGACATGCCCGGATGTGTGAGGCTGCTTTGTTGGAAAAATATGTTCACATTTAGATTCGATCCCGG
>JAQFYM010002522.1:0-23172 GCA_034694785.1 Agrenia bidenticulata
TTGCTCTTATTTCATTAAAAATATCTTCCAAACATCTGACCACTTCTTCCGACGACTTGTTATACATAGGTCGAGCCGATGCATATTTGCTAAAATGGATCATCTTGCAAATTATGTACTTATATCCCTCCGCGGATCTTCCAGAAAACCGACCCTATCTATCTCCCATAATTCGTTCTCTTTCTCTGCTTTTATTGCAAGAAAATCATTTCTTTGTGTTCTTTTGCTCATTTTATGCATTTTTCGCAACTTCTTGTAAACTTATTAATATGTTTATTTGCCGCAGGCGCGTATTTTTTCTTAGAAACTTGTACCTCATTGTTGTATATTCACCATGGCCCGTATGTTCGTGATATGTATTTATGAAGTCATGCTGCTCTGATTCTGTGTCAAGCCTTACCCTGAGATCCGGGCTTTACGCTTCTAATACTATGCATTGTGTGTCTTCTTGTTTAGTATCCCTATCATTTATACAAAGCCTGCATATGGGATTGCTGATATTAAGTCTTCCTGGTATAAACTCAATATCGAATGAGTATTCCTCAAGAGTAGAGTACCAACGAAATAACTTTGATGACATGTCCTTACACTTCTGCAAATACTTGAGAGCCTCATGATTTGTCTGCAGGATAAAATGTCGACCGAGAGATAGCTGTCGAAAATGTTTAACGGATAGTGAAATTGACAGTAACTCTTTCTTTGTTGTACTATAATTCTTTTGAGCTTTATCTAAACTTTTACTTTAAAATGCTATTACTTCATCCTTGCCTGTTGCAGACCTTTGCCTCAGGACAGTTCCTATACCATAATTGCATGCGTCTGTCGTATATATAAATTTATTCGCAAGATTTGAAAGTGATAACACTGCCTGCCAAGAAATTTTGTCCTTTATTTTATCAAATGATTTTATCATCTCCTCTGTAAAATACACTTCATCTGAAGGCTTCTTATCACCTCGGGTTGCGGCTTTTTAAGGTTTTAAAATCGCCGCCATATTTTCCACAAAGCGTCTACAATATCCTACCATTCCGAGAAAACTTCTAAGCTCTTCTATTGTTAAAGGCCTTAAACTTTCTGAATTGCCAGAACTCGTTCTGGACATGTCTTTACTCCACTTTTTTGTTTAATATGACCTAGAAGCTTTATCTTTTCTTTCCCAAAGGTGCACTTACTCTTGTTAAGCTTAAGACCAGCCTTTCGTATTATCTCCAACGCTATCTCCACGTGCTTTATGTGCTCCTCTTTGTTTTTTGAATAGATGACCACGTCGCCTAGGTACACCATAATAAATTTCCATAAATGATGTTTAAACAAACTATTCATTACTCGTTGGAATTTAGCCGGTCCATTTACTTAGTCGACGGGCATTTTCAAAAACTCGAATGATCCAGCTCTGCACCCAAATGCAGTCTTCTCAATATCGGACTCACGGACTTTTATCTGATAATACCCTGACTGTGCATCTAGGGTAGAGAAATAAGCAGCCCCAGCCATGTTATCAAAAATCTTTTCGATGCGCGGGAAGGGTTATGCGTCTTTTCTTGTGATTGTGTTACATCCTTGGTATCCGATACACATCCGCAAGCTCTTATCCTTTTTTGTAACTAATACAACCAAGGCCCTGTATGGGCTGTCTGACTCTCTTATCACGCCCTCAATCAGCAGTTTCTTAATAATCTTTGCAGCTGTATCTTATTGACTTGCGCTAAGCCTTTGCAAGGGTCTTGTAATAGGGACATCATAGAATGTTTCTATTATATGTACACCTATATTTGCTGTACCAATATCTAACCCATCTTTTGAAAACACATCCGCTAAGCTTCTCACGTGCTAGTCTGTTCTCTCATTACAGTCTTTTATTGATATTGCATTTATTTTGCTGATATGCCTTTGGGGAGTGTACATATATACAGGATGGTCTTGATTAATTTTGATATATCGTATATTGTTATATATAAATGGTTTACCTAGGATATGAGTATTTTTAAGTGATTTTCGCAGCAGAAATCAACCAAGAATACTTGTCCATCTACTTCTACGCTGATATTTCTTACGTTTCCTATGCAATCCTTTTTCTTCCCATCCGCTGCAAAAATAGGGGTATATAACATTTGGATGTTATGTTCAGGATTCAGAATGGATGCATTAATTGAATTTACGTCGCTGCCTGTAATAAGGGCTCGAGAACTAGAGGAATTGTTAATATAAATATTAATGTAGAAATACCGTGAGGGTGTGACCCGTTGACCGTAGTTGACTTCATGTTTATTTTTTTAGGCGAGTCTTCCTCTGGCTGCTCCATAACCATTTTCACGTTTTATCCCTGCATGTTTTTGGGCGGTTGATGTCGCTGGTTGTTGTGCTTGAGCTTTTATAAATAAAGACAAGCCCGAGTGTTGTGAGTCGAACTCTCATGAAATTCACACCACATGTTATTTAGCCGTTGACTACTCGTTGTGATGCCGGCCTTATTGTTGTATTATAAGCTTTTTCCAGGATATGATCGATAACCCTGAGTGACCTGCTTAACCTCATCGTACTGTGTCTGTGTCGTACGCTAAACATCTTCGGGAGAATTGTCGTTAGCAGGAATGTTTCCATAGAGTTCTTCTATCATTCTGAAGCTCCTCCCACGTTAAATCCACTTCGCGCAAATTGCGCAGAAACACTCTGTCCTGCCATCGTTTAGGCAGGCTGTTTTTTACCATCGCTACTAAAAGGATATCGAATACCCCACCTAATGTCGCAAGTCTCTTCATTCTATCTAAGAAATCAAGTAACGTATTGTCTCCTCTGCTAATTTTCTCATCAGCTAACGGCCTAATGGAGCTTTTTTTTTGCTTCTTCTTGCATAAATGTGTATGTAGCTTCGCAACAAACTGTTCATATATCAACTCCTACTCTTGATTTAGCAGCCATGTCTTCGCTGGGCCTTCAAGGGACAGGTGTAGTAAGTAGCTTGCATTCGGTGTAGCTGGTAAACAATAATATACTGGTTAATGTTTTCAGTGAAAATATTGGTATTTTCTGAAGGTTGTACATTGTACTGAAAGGAACATCTCGTAGGTGTCGCTATTGTTGAACTAGTGTTTGCTTGGCTGTCTGAGCTTGTTATTTGAGACATGGGTTACATTATGAAGGGGTGCACGAAAAGGAGTATTTATACTACATACATAATGGTTTTATATATTCAACATATGTAGATCCGCAACATGAAATTTGGAGTAAGGAGTTTGATGAATATATGGTAAGGAATAAAGTACAAATAATAAGAACAGCGCCAGTTTCGCACAACAAGTAATGGTAAAATGATGCAGTAATACGCTAGATTCGAGAACGGATGGAAAAACACAGACACAGAAGGATTTGAAGAGAAACTGACTAAAGCTCTATGAAGATATAATGAGACATATCAAGTAGGTATACAATACGCACCTTACGAGGCGTATAAGAACCTTTCAGGAATAGCGAGGATAAAACAGCTTAGTAGAAGGAATTTTAAAAAACAATTTATTAAAAGATGAAGAGGATTATTCGAAGGGGGGCAAGATGTCCGCAAAGCAAGACATGAAAATTTGGGAACAAGGGCCAAAAGGGAATTTGGAAGATTTGTACTTAGAGGCATAATATTAGAAAAGATGCAGGGTGATAGTTATCTAGTGAATACGGAAGCAAGAGAAAATTCGGAAGTTTAGACATTATGCACCGAAAAGTTTAAAGGTGGTGTGAGACTCTGTCTTGGAGCGGGGATGTTATATTTGGTTATTATTTAGGTCATACTTATATTAAAGTTTACATAATTTTTATATTACTAAATAAGATTTTATGCGACTTTTTAGATATACGAAAAATATTCTACACATTTTTTGATATGGTGTAAATCTAAACATACAAGGTATCCAGTGGAGTAGCCGGTAAGGAGGCTCAGCCCACTTAGAAAAAAAAGTTGTCGTTGGATATAAGCGTAGGGGGGCTTTTTTGTGCAGTGATTTTTACATCAAAAAAGCCTAATATTAAAAAAAAAATTTATAAAAAATTTCAACAGCATAAATTTGTGATTTTTGCTTATTTATATTGTGTTTTACGCCATAGTTTGCAGAAACACTGACTAGCCCTAGTCATAAAAAAATCCTGGCTACGCCACTGAATCGCTTGTATGTTTTTTTATAACTTCGGAAAAAGACAGAAGAACAGCGCCAGTTACATTTTTAGCAGCATTTTGCTCTTTTTGTGTAAGGTTCAAAATTATTAATCATTGATAAAAGATAGAGCACAACTCATTATTTCTATATCTTAGTTGTCAATTTTTTATATGCTGAATGATCACACGATATAAAATTAAAAACGCATAGTATACTATTACCAGGTAAAGTAAAACAGTCACAATGCTAATTAGATGTTATTCTATGCACTTTTTAAAAAAAATACCTGAAATATGCTCGATCAGTATAATTATTTCTATACACCCTGTTTGTTGCAAAACCTTAAGATTTAGAATTCCGTATAGACTTGTTCTTAACATTTTGGCTTATTTATATTTCAAAACAACAGCCTAACGAAAAGCCACTAAAAAAGGCCTGATACTCACCAAATGGTACTATTCATCGTATTGTTGGCAATATTTCACAACTACAACATAATTTTTGTACATCCCGGTGCATTTTGCTGTCTAAAAATGTTGAAATAATATGGTTTTTTGTATATAAAGTCGTTTTTTATAAAAAATATACGATAATGTGGTTTTATAAATAATTTTTGATATTTTGATTTATTCACGAAGTTTTATTCTTGTAAAGGTTCTAGTTTAGTTTCTATTGAAGATAATAAAGAATCGTTTACTAGTATACTCAGTGTATTAAACACTATTTGCACACAAGTTACTAGGTAAAAAAAATAATATTTTTATATAAAAAATATATTCTCTTTTTTTTATTGTAACGGAATTATACCCTTTTTTTCTAGGCAATTTTTGAACATCATATTTCATTCAGTTTGCCTAAGTTTTTTCGCAGTATAGTTATATGCATGTGTATGTTAATATTCGAGCAATAATGCTGGGGATGAATGCGGAGGCTCCACTCAGTCATCCCCATATACCGACCAAGAAATACCACAAGAGTGCACGCCAAATCCTAAAAAGTAGATTTGACGGATGCAAACATGTCAACTCGCCGAGTTACGTCGTTTTCATCTATCAAATTTGTGTATGGAGCATATAATGGATTTGACATGACAGGAGTGACAGGTGTTGGAAATATATCATAGATGATATATGATAAAGAGAAAGAATTGATAAATGGAGTTTTTCAGATGATGGAATCATCTGTGAAGTTATATAAACAAGAGCTTTAAATAAATGATTATCTTTTAAATGGCAAAATCTTCTAATCTAAAGACTTCCGACCGCTCTTCCAAAACAATATAAAACATTTATATAGTGTCTTTTTATATTTTTATTTTCGTTTTGACCAATAAAATATTTTTGACAATAAATGTTTTGTGTCTTTTTTTCAAAACCGTGTTTGACCAAATATTTACAAAAATCATGAATGTTGTTTGCGAAAAAACTAGCGAATACGTTTTTTATATCGTGCCTTTTTTAAATAACTTTTTTGTAAAATAAATTTATTTTTACGTTGTTTCTTTTTAGAAAAACGGTTTTTCGATATAAAAAACGTTTTTGTGTTAATTCTTTTCATTACTTTTAATAGTTTTTAAAAATTAGACAGAGACAAAAATTAAACTAAAAAATTTATTTTTCTTTTTTGTTGAGTCGCCATCGATGCTTTTCAATTTTAAAACGGCATGTTCCATTTTTTACCTATGGCTTTTTTAAGCCCCAAAAAAAGGTCAAAAGATACCTATAGATAAGAAAAAGCTGTTCCAATTTTTTTCCCTATGGTGACTGTAGCCGTAGGGATTTTTCTCCTTTTAAAGAACCATGGAGATTTTTTTCGCCATGGCTATAAAAAAATTCATGAAGACTTTTTAAATGACAAAAAAAAAGATATAAAGCAAATACACATAAAAACAGCAAAAATATTGTTAAGAAATTACTTTTGCATTTAAGGGGGGATTTTTCTAGAAAAAAAAAGAAAACGAGGTTTTAAAAAATCGTAAAACAATAATTGCACTATATGAATGTATAGTTACTATACAAATACACGTTTTGCACAATTTAGTATTGCAAGATATATTTTTACTATGGATTGATTTTATGCAGATCTAATAACTATATGTTAACAAGAAGTCCCCGAAACTACTAAAAACGCTCAAAAACTGTCTATCACGAAAAAATAACCTTTTTTATGTCTTAAAAGAATTTCTTTTGTATTAAGTAAACTTTCAAGTTTTACCTATAGGTAAAAATGGAGCAATTAAAAGTACAATACCCATGGGTAAATTTTTTTTTGACCGTGCAATAATATTACCCATGAGTAAAAAATTAAACCTACCCTAATTTGTGGAATTTTTTGTTATCTAATTTGAATTTATTACTTTTTTAAGCAACTCTGCTATACTGTACTTATCTTGTTATTACTGGTCTTATTTAAGTATTTTTTCTATTTTTAGATGTTATAAAACATTTTTTTTTTTAGAAAAAATGTTCAATACATGTTTATAGACCCCCGCCTGAATTTTTAATGAACAATCCAAACCGTTCTTAGAATAACTTAAAATGTTCATACAGCTAATTTTTGCAAAAAAAAAAAACATAACAGTTTTTTTTATTACTAAAACTTTTTTTTAAAAACTTTAAAAACGTTTTTATCACGGAAAAAAAAGAAAAATGTTTCTTATTAAAAAACTGTTGTACAAAAAAGTGTTTTAAAAACGTATATGTTGTAAAAAAAGCAGAAGTGGTTTTTTATAAATGAGTTTTAGAAACGTTTGTTGCCTAAAAAAAGACAAAGATTTTATTCGGGTACGTTTTCAAAGAACACTTTTCGGTAAAAAGGTTTTTCGAAAACACGTGCTTTTTGAAAAAGACACGGCCTCATAATCATGTACATAATTGTTGGTGACACTAAAAAGAAGGTATTACCTCTAAAAGTGAATTTTATGTGCAACAATGATTAGAACAGCCCGTTAAATAGCTGCAAAGTTTTGTTATATAATTCTCTACTGAATCTATTATGACGGGTTACCTTAAAAATGGGCACGCATGCGTGCCCATTTTTAAGCGACTCACGGTAGTATGGTATTAGAAACAAATTAGTATCAATGAAATGGATTAGATAGGTTGCAGAAAATACAGACGCAACGTTTTAGAAACAACTTATTAAGTTGTAGTTAAGTAATTAAGTATTAGGTTTTAAATGGTTTTTAATAAAAAGTCAAAGAGCATCCACCCTCTTTTAAAAAACAAACGTAGAAATAACAGCCATAGCTGATTAAAACTCTGTAGAGAAGGAATACACCATGAAAAATGAATATATTCTTTGTAAACGATTTTTAAATTTTTAAATTATTTATCATTGCAATTCTGTTATATATTATCTTTAAATACGTCATTCAGCCTGTATTTTACGCCAGTATATCATAGCGCTTTATATTTGGTTGTGTGTAACAAATCCATATCATTATATGCAAGTTACTTCAGCCGAATTAAAAAAATACATACTTTTAATTAGAATTACACTAAGTCCTTTTTTGATTTTGGTAGAACTAAGATAGATTTTAATATTCAATAACTTAGTTTTTGTTTATATATGAAAACTTTATGTAAATCAAGTATTAAATAATGATCAACTTAGAATAACAGCTGTTTTTTATATTGTAAATTCAAAAAACGGTAAACCTTTAGTTGTTTTTTTGATAAAAACATTTAAGACCTGCATTAAGGCATTACCTTTTGTTACGTTTTTGTTTAAATTGACATAATTCCCATATCATAAAACATATCGTTGAACAAGTTTTGTTGCTATTCCTACGGAATTTTATGCCCGTGTAAGATTAACGTTTATTTTTGCATCTTCATAATTTTATAAAAATAAAAATTTTCTGCAACTTTACATGGTTCCACCTAAACTTATAATTCAAACTTGCAATTTAAAATATTAAAACAAGTGGAAACATTCCCACGTTTTTTGATCCCGCCTAAATATAATTTTAAATATATATTCCTAAAGTTTCGATAAAATCTAAATGACTTTTTGCAAAATATTGTCTTTCCAAATAGTATCTTAACTAGGGATGTCGATTTACGCCGTTCTAGATTATGCAATTAAAATTGGTATATTGTTAATTGAAAGATCCTTACAGTTGGTAATTCGCTCATCTGCAATATGGCTCAGTTATAGCTTTTTAATTTTACAAAATTATACTTTGAAAAAAATTGTAAAATGTAGTACAAAAAAATCTAGGTAAAATATATTTCCATATAATATATATTCTAACTTTCTCAAAATAAACGTTTATCAAAGATAATTGGAAAAATGCTACATCAAAAAAATAAAATGTTTTTTAAGTTATTTAACTACATTTTATGTTTAACATTTATGTTTATAGCTACGCATTCCTCAATTAATTTTTAATTTTTAATTTTTTACTCCTAAAAAACAGCCGTATCGTTGCGAGTAAAAATACATATTTTGTTATTATTCGTCAGTGCTAAAGAAAGGCTTTTTTTCACGGCATAAAACATCTCTATTTTTATTTCTCCAATGTAAAAAAATCGAGCTGCATATGAGCAGGCTATTTTTTGAGCCAACAAAAGTCGTCACATATTATATTACCCGGAATTAAAGCTTTCATTTTAAAGATTTTACACCACATTTAGCTTTTATCGAATACGAAGTGTATCCATTCTATTGAAATTCAGGGGTTTATACGGACTATTTACCAAAGCGGGTTACCCATTATAATTTAATACATTATATATTTATTACGACTACAAAATAATAAGGTTTATATAATAAAATTATTTTTTTATTTTTATTTTTAAAAATATTAAATTTTAATTTATACCTAATATGGCATTCCTATAGTTCAGTACACCCAAACATGTTTCAGTACACCCATGATTTAGATAATGAAAATTAAAATAAATTACATATATTCAAATCAAATTCAATAGGATTACATTAAAATAAATGTAAATAAACCAGTAAATTTCTTTTATACTAAAGTAATACTTTTGAACTTTTTTATTTCAAGCAACGTAAATAAAACCCAAAATAACTCTTCATAGCTTAGTATGTGTCTTAATAGTCCCATTATATTACAGATTTTGCCAAATTTAGCATGTGTATTTGTTACAATATTATATTCTGTTAAACGCTGTATTGTGGTTTCAGGTTTTATTAGTGCTAACTAAAAAAATTCTCTGGATTCATTTACTAATAAAAACATAGTTTATTTATATTTAATTTATTATAATTCAATATAATAAAATTATATTATTTTTAATCTAGGATTTTAACCCTGGGTGTACTGAAACATGTTTGGGTGTACTGAACTATAGGAATGCCCCTAATATAAAAAAAAACAAAATTGCGTAACAAAAATTCCAATATTTTTTTTATATGTTCGATACGGTAAAATCGTAGAAGATGTCCCCCTTGAATTGGGGCATAGAATATACGCCTGAAAAGAGTGCCAAAAGGCTAGTCAAATTTAGAAAATACTAGCAAAAGCAATGTCTTTCTTTAAAATTTGCAAAAAAAAGAAACATCATTTTATAATTTAGTAGAATTTTTAATAATTACATTGTTTTTTTTCGCAATAGAATACTCAAAATGGGTAGAATTGAAGATCCCCCCTCTTAAAATATGGCAGCATTTTAGCCCCTTAAGAGAAAGGGGCGAAAACACTGCCTTAATTTTAAGAGGGGGGCGTATCTTCACTTTAACGTAACAATGTATTGCAAGAGAACGAGTTTTTCTATTACCACCAATATTTTTGATAACGTTGATTGTTCCTTATATAAATTTAACTTATTTAATTTTCAACACTTTCACAAATTTTATTTATTTTACCCAAAATATGGGGATTCACAACGCAGATAAAATTTAATAATGTTGACTTAAGCGTTTTTTGTTGTATTTGTTTGGTTTTATTTTTGATTAGTACGGAGCTATAGCCTCGTTCGGTATACAAAATAAATTTACCTACTCTTTAGGCCCTCTTGTTGGTGGTATAATTACCCTCCTCTAATTTAAGGGGTCGAATCATTCATTTATAACATCTGTTTTTTAAAGGATCATTTTTGGTCTTAATCGCATAACAAACCAGTTTTTTTGCGTTCTTAAGTTTTGTAAGCAAAGATCTTTTCAATTTATACTATAAAATTAATACAATTATAGTGAGTACCAGCTGTATTTCATATAAATATATTAAAGGTTATTTTTAAGAGAAAACTTTATATAAATAATGTTGCCAATATAAAAATAATAAAATCAAGATAAATATATTTTTTTCATAATAAGTTTATTTTTCTTTTTTATTATGCTGGTGGTGCCTCTTTCTTTCGAAATCTGTTGTTGAGGGTCTTCATCAATTCATCTGCATTGGTCTTGGTTTCATCTGTAAATCTTGGGCTTGTTAATCCAAACATCTTGTATCCCCATTTATCAATCCCTGATAGATCTTCTGGGAGTTCAATTTCGGATCTCTCAAATATTTGGCAGAAGATGTATGACATGGCTCTTCCTACTGCTAGCAATCTATTAACCTGCTTTCATGTAAGTCGCTTCAGTTCTCTTTCTCTTTTATCCTTTGCCCTTTTTGATTCCTCCCCCTCTACCTTTTCATATCCAAATCTGACATCAATTTTAGCATCCAGTGTATTTAGATATACGAGGTAGAATATACGGCTGTATACAAATCCCATATGTGAGTTTGTTCTTAGCTTCCCAAATAAATGTGGGATATTCTTGGCCACGCCGTCTTTTAATTCCACTCCAGCTGCCGTTGCTATTTTATTTATGTCCGCAGCTATCTCTTCTGGTGTTTCTTTTCCTACCTTGGCTTTATATAAATTCTTATGGCACTTGTTTAATACTTCTAAGATTACATTCATATATCCCCTTATTTCTGGGCTCGCTTTCAATAATGCTTCATACTTGGCAATATTCTTTTCGAATTTCTTTGTGTCCCAGTATTTTATGCTTCCATCAGTAAGCTCTTTTGTTCCATCTAAAATTTCACTACTAAGTTGCTCCTCGCAGATGATTCCCATCTCCTTTCTAAATTTAAGATATGTGTCATTGTGGGTATTATCTTTTGGGAGTAGTGATTCATACTCTTTAATGCCTCTTGGGAAGTCCTCTGGGTGTCCATCAAATAGTAATCCCTCCGTCTGCATTTTCTTCACGAGTGGTGCCAGTCTTCCCTTATTCGTCTTCTCATCGTACTTATTGTCTTTTATGGCCTTCCAGTATGTTGAGACCATCTCTTTGTCTGCAAAACTCTGCCTCCATGTATAGAATGAATATGCATACATCTTCTCATCGAGGACTCTGTATGTATAGTGGTACTTGCCATAAACAATAGCAACAAGCATACTGATTAGAAGAGTAAGGATAGTGTATCCCCATGGGAAGCCCCTCTTCTTTGGGGGCTGCTGCTCATGGATGTTTGGGTTTTGTGGTGAAACATTCTCGGTGGACATTAAGGGGGTAGAAAATAAAATAATAAATAATGAAAGGAGAAAATGATTAATTAGATAATTATGGCTGAAAAATAAAGTATAAATAAAAAAGGAGAAATCAAAGGGGTTAAATAACAAATAGATATAGAATATAAAAAAGATGGTTGGAAACAATAAGAGAAAAACAGTTTAAAATAATTGAAAATTTTATAAATGGATATATTTTCAGTTAAAAATACCACATATGGTATTATATTTTTTTATTATTTCTATATTGAAATGATAAAAATAGACATCCTTGTAATTAATAGTAATAACAAGAAACTGTAATGTCTATAATATGAAAAGATAAATTTTGTTTTACCGTAAAGTTACGAATGGTTATCGTTTTGATAATTAATAATTATGAAAAACTTTGCAAAAATTGGGAAAATCACATATAAGTAAACACAAGTTAATATGCTAGTTATTACCGTTTCATGTGTAAATATCCGATCGAAAATCAATAATATGTAATATCAATACGGCTATTTTGCACTTAATCTCTTTCAAAAGGCTCTTAAAGACACTTTTATTCACTTTTATTGTGTTAATATTGTTATAAAAGATCTCGTAAATATACTCTCTGCATTTTGGTCATATTTTTGCTGACTGCTTAGCTCCGTAAAAAAGTATATCTAATATAATTTTGACCAGGTAAGTCAAAAAAAAAAATTTTCTTATTACAATGGCTGTATTTTAATTGCCATTATAAGGACAATGAGATTACAAATAATTTTATCCCTCTAAAATTGAAAATTTTAAGTTCCGAACGTGCAAATTTTCTATAATAAAAATTCGCAAATAAAATAGGGATTTTAACTGTTTTGCAATAAAAAATACAGCACGGAAAACAGAAGTTATTATTTGTATAAACTATCAACATAAAAAGGGTGCATCAAATGTATGCGAGCGATTATTTAGTATTAAAAAAACACGGTGCATGGACTACAGCGCAATGCAATGGGCTCGAAAAAAACCCAATATGTATTTTTTTATACTAGTACGTATTATTTGATCAATAATTGATCGTTGAAAATTAAATAGAGCATCATCATATTAAATAAATTATTTTCAACAATATGGAAAATAATTCCATTATGAGGGAACGGCTTTTTATTCCTTCCTCATTTCACAATTACATTTCAACATCTCTGATTTTCACAATAATATAAAAGACTATTTACTCGAAAATGAAATTTAAGGACATTTTATGTAGTATATAGATTTTTTTATGTAAAATTAGTGCTGCGGATAGACATCTAAACTTATTTTTTTGTAATATTATGTTTTAAAAAAACTATTGTTCCCGAAAAAAAAAAATTTTATAACATAATAATAACCTTTTTATAACATTTTTTTGACTTTTTATGCATGAATTGCTGTATAACTTGATTCTTCTGGTAGCAAATTATAAAATAATTTTAGCTGCCTTATTACAATACACTAAGAATGTAAAAACTCATTTTGTTGTCATGAAAGAATACCATTTTTCGCAGGGGCCTAATTTTAATTTAAATTGGGTTATTTTTGTTCCATACAAATATAAAAAATCGGATTAAAGTCAATATATTTGCTAAATTTATACAAATATTGCTCAAAATTGGCTTCTCTAGACCTTTAGTGTTCACTTTTTTGCATCCCTCTTATAATTAATATTCAAGGCGTAAGAAATGATATTTCTGAACTTATGAATCAGAAAATGCCTTTAAAGCTGAAATTATTTTAGACTTGTCTTTTTATTATGTTTTGGCCACAAAAATTTTACAGTTTCCTGAAATCGAATAGACTAACTTAGTTTATAGATAAACTAAAAGTAATTCTAAAAAACAATACATTAAATACCTTAATCTGCCAAAAAAGGCCTAAATTTACAAAAAAATTGCTCGAAAAAAAAAATTGGATCTCAAAATAAAATAATTATCATTTTTACGCGTTTTATTTTGATGACACTTTTTCCTTATTTCGGCAGGTTACTGTAAACAAAGCGAATTTGAGGTTGGATATCAATCATAAATAGATTTTTTATTAGTTTTAAAAAAATATGACTCTTACCAATTTTTCTACATAATTTAAAATTCTTTCATTTACAAAAACTTTTTTTCTTATTTTAAAAAGACTATTTAATTTACAAAATAATGGTAGTTTTTGTTCTTAAAAAAGAAAAAATCAAAATCTATAAGATAAGACGTTCTATCTGCAAACCAAGTCGAAATTTTATATAATAATTAACACTTTTAGATAAACCAAATATACTTTTGTCATTATGCATTCTAACAACGAAGAATACTTCTTTACACATAAAAAATTAAAATAAATAGATAATTTTATATTATATACATGTAAAATTAAAAATTCAATATTCCGCGTAAGCACAATTCTTTTTTAGCCTTTTACTAAGTCTTTTTATAAACGATTTTACATTTTTATTCTGATTTTTTTAATATTACAATTGAATTGCAATTTGGGTACTATTTTATATGTAATAATTTTGCAAACTAGGTAAACTTTACCATACGTTCAGGATCCAGTTATGTGGATAATAGATTTTCTTTATAAAAAATTATAAATTTGTTAAAAAAATGTGCAATTTTAAGTTATCAAAAATTACAAAATTTTGTAACCTGATGTTCATGTTTTATTTTGCAGGTTTATAAGGTTTTGTCTGTTATAAATACTGTTAATGAAAAAAATAATACAATCGATGAAAACAGGTGAAACAAATAAAGCTTAAAGGATTTTGCGTGGATAAAATAAAAGACAAAATTGTACTCTTTTTTAAGAGAAGAACTGTCGATTCCCCGGGATAACTATACCGCAGGTAGTCGTACAAAAAACACCGTTTTTACATGATTCCACGGGAAAAGGGTCAGTTTTGTCCCTTCAAATTTTGGTTTAATTTTTTGTACATAATATCTTTAAAGTTGAGACCTGTCTGATTTTGGAGTCGGGACATACTTTGTTTTTTGTTAAAGAATTTTAAACGGCGAAGATTTATATATATTATATAATATATTCATAACTGCATCGTAAGTCTTTTTTTATACGGTGTTTTAGAACTTTGTTCATATTTTTAGATCTAAATTATATACATAAAAATATACTAATAGTGAGTTGACGCCTATATAAGATATTTTTATGGCAAAAAACCAACTTTCTCTATATTATAGACAATGTATATACAAAAACTCAATCTGTAGCATTCATCGTAAGTTTTTCATCTTAGACATTATTGTCGTTCAAAAAAAAATTACGAGTATAAATTCTAAATTTTAAAAAGTAATACTGATAATGAACGAGATGTTCTTTTTTTTTGCTTTAAGTACCTTTTTAAAATAAACGTATCTTGTATATAAGTATAACCTTATATATATCTTTGTACTTTTTAAATCGTAAAACGGCATAAAAATTGCATTTTATGCAAACAAATAAAGCTACAGTAAAGTTAAATATATATTGAAAAATTTATGCTTTTTCCCTTTTTTGACAAAAAATTATCATTTACAGATCTTAAACAACAAAATGGATCTACTGCTTTTTGATATGCAGTATGACGTTGTAAATATAATACATTGTTATTTTATATATACATAATCTGGTTTTTGTTAAGTTGTTATCATTATTTTTTTGCATCTAACTCAAAAACCTATACTATAGCAACTTCTGTTAATTTTTGTTATAATCTACACTTCTTTTTTGTATATTCACTTTTCGTGAAATTGATAAAGCGTGTTACCTGTATATTTCTAACAATAAGCGGTGTAATAACTTACTTTGTACTTTAAAAGCTGAGTATTGTACTAAAAGCGATGTTATCGTCCTATAACTGCTTTTTTATCATGGTTTTGTGTTTATCAGCAAACACCGATGATTTTAATAAAAAAATGTCTTAAATGGAAATAAAAATATATAAAAACCATATTAGCCCCTAAAAATGTATCGTTTGTTGCATTATTTGCAACATTAAAATAGTTCGTGTAGTATGTTTTTATGGTTTTTTAGTTCACGGTATCCAGCTAAATTATAAGAATTTTAAATAAAAGAAAATAAAATAAATACCCGATACAACCATAAAACTATAAAAAATACATCTAAAAAATATATTGCAGGTTTTTTAGATTTTTGAACGGGACACAAAGTACCTATACGGTCAAATCCTGTTAAGAATGTATAATAGTAAAAATTAAAGCTAATCATTAGATATAAAATTATTATTTCAAATAGCACTTTTTTTTTTGTTAAATATCATTATGGTGTTATATTTATAATATATATAAAATATGCATACATTGTATTTTTATCCTGTTTATTCCGATCGGATAAATGAAAATAGTTATAAATTCTATTAAATGACAAGAAAAATACTGTATTTTAGCATTGAATTTTTACTATTGGAATGCTATCAAGTTGTTACATTGTGTTAACCGGTAATCAAAATTTTCTGTGCCCATTAATTTATGTAATATGCAGTTTCTACTATACAAATTCAGAGTTCAAAATATTAGGTCTTTTTCTTATGACATGTTTAAAATGTCAGAGGGGTACGTATCCGACCCACATACATTTTCTGTGGGCAAGATGCATGTTTATAATAGCAATAAATTACATTTTAGGCCTGTTATACATTAGTATAAATTATTATACAGTGCTCTCGCCTTTACATAGTAACTTTGCGTGTTAATAAAAGCAATCACGTTCTAAATAATACCTCAATAAAATACATTGCTTTTTTCTTTTTTTGTTCACGCTCGATGTATTTGTAGAAAACTTAACCTGTGCCTCAAAGCAAATATAAAACTATAGCAAATTTTTAGTATATTTTACAATCAGTATAGTAAAAAAACGCGTTTTAAACTTTTACGGATTTTTTTATATCAATTAAAATATTAGTTATACCTTTTTTATTTGCATAATAAGCAAAATAAAAAATTACTTTTTTGTATTTTAAGAAACATATGAATTCATCCAATTTTTTTTTGTGTTCACATCTTGTATAATTTGCCCATTTTTACATAACTGCTAAATTTAAATAATTTTATGTTGTTTTTTCTTCGTTTTAACACACAAAATTATATTTTAAATAATTTAAAGATTTTAAAAGATTCGCCACTTTAAGAAATTCACAAAAAAGGCCTCAAAAAACATTTGATTGTAAAGTCACTAGCAAAGATTTTAACAGGACACTATAAATGCTGGGCATTTAAAGTATTATACACATGAATGGATTTCGGGGATATTGGCATTGTATTATATTTCGTCTTCACGCAATAAAATTCTAAAGTAAAATAAACCGATATGTTTTTGACTTTTTTGTGCAACGTATTTCTGTGCATGTTATTTCGATTTAATTGAAATTGCTCTGTGAATTTATAATACTAAAAAGATTTTTTGGTGCAGTATTTAGAAAAGTAAACTACGAAAGAAAGAAAGACGAGTATTTTGTTTAATAAACTATTTTTAATATACCTAAAAGTGGATCTTTAGATTGCGTTTTCTATTTGTATGTAAAGGTCAAATTATAATCACATTTTTAATAACTATAGATTTCGTTTATTTAAAAATCACGGAAAATTTTCTATTGGTATAATTTTATATTTTTAGAAGTCTATAAAATTTCAAAAATTATCGAATCTGTAATTTATTTTTATTTTTGGACCTTGATGTATTCCAGTAATTCGCGTTAGCAGAAATCTAAGTTATTTTTGCTATATATTCAAGACGATAGACGAAAGGCAATTTTTTTTACAAAAATATCTATAAAAGTAACAAAATGATGGATAATTTCTACTGATAACTTATAAAATTATGCATAATCACATGCATTACAGAAAAAATTGTGTTTTATTAATGTTTGAAATATTATTGAAATCGAATCGTAAGAATTCACAAAATGCTTAAGATAGAACTGTAAAACAAAGCAAAGTGCAACATAAATTGGGGTTAGTAATATTGATATGCTAGTATTAACAACTCGTTAAAATATTATACTATAATTTTGTGGTCCGCATGTTTTTTTTTTCTATGGGTGTAAACAAGTATAATTAGATACATATATCAAATCTATAAAGTATATATACTAGAAAAATAAAAATATTATTTAACGATCATATGCTGAGTAAACATAACTATATTTATTGTTTTGTTTTTTTGTTTTGTATATCTATACATGAAAGAAAAATAAAAAATGATTTACAAAATAAGTGCCCATAGAATTAAAAAACTAAAAAATGCTATTTTCGCTAAAATTATAGTTTAACATAGTAAAAAAAATTAATAAATATAAATATGTATTCTAATCAATTGACTATAGAAGAGCCTATACTTAAAACAGTTTTCTTTTGCCAATTTATTATTTTATGCGCGAAAAAAAGCGTAAAACAAATTAGTCTTTTATTTTTTAATTCAAAGTAACTTTACCTAAGTAATGCTGCTTGTTAAAACAACAAAAATGTATATCTATATGTTTTTATGTTCCTGCAGCTCGGCTTAAACTCAATTTTAAACATCTTCAATTAAATGATGAGCATTTGTTAAGGTTTACTATGTTAAAAACGTCGTATATTTTTTACTTAATTTGTGGGCTGATTATATATTATTTCTAAAAATATATACAGCCTTATAGATAGTCAGTAGCGGACTAGGGAAGGGGGGGGGGCGGGGCAACGGGGCCATTGCCCCCCAGGGACCCCCTAAAAAGAGGCCCCATTTTTGTTTTTTTTGTGTCTTAATAGTTATCTTGCTGCAAAATAGAAAACATTTTCATATATGAAAAATTTTTATAACTGTACACGTTCTTACTAAAAATTGATAATATGCCGTTTAGTAACTATTTTTTAACTTTTGCCCCCCTTAAAATTTGTTCTTATTCCGCCACTGTAGATGGTTAGTGTATGCACAATCAAATGCGCGGTGAATTGTCAAAGACAATTTGCACATAAATGCGCATATAATTAGTGGGAATCAAACAAACGCCTGTATGTTGTTATTTTTATACTTTAGTCGCACGGGTTTTTTTAAAAGAGATAATACTTTTAAGTGTTTACACCCCACCAGCCTACGTAAAATAAATAAATAAAGTAAAAACGAAAGCATGAATCCCAGCGTGGTCTTAGTTGAAAATGCATAACTTCGCTCTTTTTAACTGTCATTTGTTACGAAAATACTGTAAATATGTAGCTTAACAAATGGCAAAAATATAAAAAGCTTCATTTAAATAATATTTTATTATTAAGTGATTAAAACGCACAAAAAGAATACTTATGTTAAGCAATATCTAATATATACTAGATATTATATCTCTGCTCTTTGTAAACTGGAAGTTTCCTTGTTATGTTATATTGTACTTAAAAAAAATAAAACTTTATAGAACCTAGAAACTTTTTTTACGCTCTTGAGGCATAAAAAAAAATCACTGTTCTATTTGGAAAAAATGACGGTTCATTTCCGTCATGGAATAAAACCTAAAATTCTAAATATATGTACTTATACCGAGAACGGGTTAAAGGAATATTGTTTTACAACACAAGGATATATTTTAGTTTTTACTTGTAGTTTACATTAACATATAAGAGCATTTATTGATTGTTTGGTATTTTCAAAAATTTCAAAAATTAGAAAATTTTACAAAAGAAATTATGTTTAAAAGATTGAACTAAATTTATGATTCTTTTTTAATTTGTACTAATGACAAAAAATTTCGTCATTATGCCTCCAAGAGTTAACGCAGAAAAATTATTTTTTGTAATTACCCGATTTAAATTTTTCCTTTTATTATAAAACCGTATTTAAGGCAATCTAGCAACGTTTTTATTTTTTTCATTAAAAAGCTTCTAAGGCATAAAATCTAAAAGCTTGTATGTAAAAATCATACACTTTCAAAGTTTTAAAGTTGTAAATTACTAATATTCCACTTATATGAAGCTTTATAACAACAAGTATTATGGCGGGGTTCTTAGTGCCTTCGCAAAACAGTTACTTATTAATAATCAGTTTTTTTTTCGAATATTATAAGGTTTATCATATCGCTTTTTTATGTTGCATATGTTTTTACAATATATTTCCCTTTAAATACAAACTACTGTTTTACCTCGAATAAAAGACCCCCGTCTTGTTTTCGAATCTGAGACCTACATGGTCGTATGTTTGAGGAGAAGACTCAGGTCTTATACCAGAGTAAAAATTACAAAAGTTTTTTTTTTGATTATTTTTTTTTTCAAAAAACAAAAAAAAAAGTTAAAGAAAAACTAAAAAGTGCGCATGTATTAGCATTTCTTGTGTTTATAAAGAATTCAAAATATGCAGATCATTTACTTTCAGGAAGATTAAACAACAACGCTTACTGTGCTTTGAGCGTTTTTCTTACAAAAAAGACATTTTTCAACATACGATCTTTTGAATTAAATAAATTCTAAGTTAAATACAAAAAACACTACTTACATAATTTTTCTGGATATAAACAATATTTTTGATGTATTTACAATGTTTCTATTGATGTAATGTAGCTTATCAGTGCAAACCCCTTTTTCATGCCGCTTTAAATATAATAAATCGCCTACTTTCATCTTCATTTATCCAATTAGGCTTCTAAGTATTTTTAAACTGAGCCTGTTTGCGTTTTATATGCATTTAGTGTTTTTAATTTTAAATAAAAAAATAACGGCTAATTGGGTTACCCTTACAGAATAATAGCAGTCTTATAATATTTTTGTAGTATTACTCCAGTTTTTAACAATTGTTTTCGCATTTTAATTGTTCTTTTGTAGTTCTTTACTGCAAAAAAATATCATAATATATTTACAGTGTTGTCAAAGCATCTTTAAAAGCAATAAAATGTTTGGGAATAATCTTACCATGCAAAAAGACTATAACCAGATCGTGTTGGCTCGCGAAACTGCCTGTTTTTTTTTGAGGGGGAGGCTGTCCTATATTTAAGGGGGTCTTATATTTGAAAGCTCTTATATCGAGTTTGAACGAGAAAAATCGATTTTTATCAAAATCACTCAAATTTTGGAAAAACTGGTCTTTTATTCGAGGTAAAACAGTAGGCAAAAATTATCCGTTTTCCCGGGGAATCTACGAATACCGAAAAATGGGCTATTTTTTTTTAATTATCAAAAAGAGGACGGGGACACTCAGATGACAGCCTTTGTAAAGAGTTATGCAGGTTTAAAAACATCAATAATTCTTAGAACCACAAGAAGTAGCCAAATAGCCCAAACATGGCATTTTGACTGCTTAAAAACATTTTTGGCTATCATGAAGCAGTTTTTCTGTATAAATCACATAATTTTTATATCTATGTTTTCTGTCTAATATAAAGTTATTTAATATTACAACCCCAGGTTCGTGGTGGATATAAAAATGCTTTGCACAGTGTACATTAATTAAAACTGACGTTTTAAAATATTTTGAATATGTTACATTTCTTGAAAGATCTTTGCGTTTTAATCACGACGATAAATTTATAATTTTTTTTATTTGTACTTTTTATCCACATCATTCATATAAATACTTTATTTTTTCACGTGGTGTACAATCCGGTCAGAATTCTCCACGAAGATAAAAACTTAATAATCCCGGAATAAAAAAAAAAAAAAAAAATTTATTTGTCATAAAACAAATTGGATTCAAAAATATAAATTTCACTGTCAAAATATTAATAGAAGTGTAGTTTCTTTTATAGACTTTTACTTTAAGTGATTAACTCATAAAGCAATAATGACGGATATTTTCGTCATGACAAAAAAAACAGCCTATAATACAAAAACAAAACTTTAATTTTTTTTAATTTTTCATTTTCGAATTTTCGAATTTTTTTTTTAATTACTATAAAAATTTAAACTTATTTGCCTAAAATAACCTTATTAAAAAATATAATTGCTGTGTTTTTATGTAATGGCGATATAAAAAATGTTTTTTTTACCATGTTACGAAATATTTGATGACGGAAATATCTGTTAAAACTCAAAAAATGTCTTTGAGTTTTTCTATTGCCTTTTAAGGTACGTAAATATAAATAATGTATTTACTGTCCCAAAAACAATAATTTAATTTATATTCCGACCCTTTACTTTTTATATTATATAAATACTGCTTTTTGTGAATCATTTTCCTGAAATATTCAAGATTAAAAATGATTTTTAGCCCTTCGAGAAAGTTTAAACAGTGAACCAATGTGGCCAAATGCTGTTTAACATTTCTTGTATAACTATAAAAAATTTTACAATCAAAATAATGTCATAAAATATTAGGGGTAAATTTATATACATACTTTTGTGTTTTTATAGCTTCGATAAATTACTTTTGCGGCAGAAAAAAAGTGCAAAACAAGCTAAAATGACCCCTTGGTCATTACTTTTACGACAAAAAAATAATAATTTTCATATAGTGTCTTATTTTGTTTTAAACGCTAAATTAACAGATAAGAAACAAAAAGTATACGGAAAACTTACATTTATTATTTGTAGGGGTAATCAAGAATAAAGTAAAACCTGCAAAAAATTACACTTGTTTCTAATTTTACTACAAAAACAGAATTTTACAAATTTTATTTGTTGATGCAGAAAACCGAAATTTTTAACAAAAGAACTTATGATTTAAAATTTTTTTGAAACAAAACATGTAAGTTTGGTTATCTTACTTACTACCAGCCTGTTTTTTACCAGAATCTTTTACAGAAACTATGAAAAAATCGGCAATCAAAATACAAAAAAACCTGTCGTTTTGTATATTTGAACAAAATAATGTGTTTGTTGCCCCTATGTTATACTAGATGCAACCGAATTGATTTTTTCTACGTAATGCAGATATAAATTATATATCAGCTGTTTTTTGCATTTTAATCGCAGTTTTTTACTGCAAATTTATTTTTTATTTATTTCTAGATTTTTATGGCAGTGGGTAATATATGCAAAACAAAATATAGTGTACATTATGCATTTAATATTTCGGCACATAATTTATTGTTTTTACGAAAAATCATTTTTTCGTCATAATAAAAAATACAACACCGAAAAATGCAGTATTTTGCAGAAAAAATATAGTTTATCGAAAACATTTGCAGAATTTTACAGCAATTTTGGTTCCCTCTAGTTGATAGTATCGCGATTTTAGTTAGCATTGATCAAAGATAAATATAAAATTAAAAATATCATTTACAAATTGCCCCCATCTAACAGCTTTGAATGGAGTTAAACTAGTCGAAATGTATACAGTGTCGAGTAAATACGATTCTTAGTTTGCCAAATACTAAAACTTGACAATAAAATATACGATATCTCATATATTTGTACCAATGCAACTTCTTTTTATAAACTAGAACATAAAAATACAAACTAACAAACTATTTAGTATAGTAATTTCTTTATGGAATCGTTTTTTAAAAGTAAAGATATCGCTCATTTTGAGTAACAAAAAAATATATTTTTTTTAACCCTTTCACGCACGATGGGTCTTTAAAGACCCAAAATAAAAGGGGGCAAAAATGATTTTGGGTCTTTAAAGACCCAAAAAAAGGGGGTCAAAAATGATTTTGGGTCTTT
>JAQFYM010002523.1:0-23166 GCA_034694785.1 Agrenia bidenticulata
TTGTTATTTCCGGTCCGGTCTGATGCAGAACTCTACTTTAAACTCAATCAATGACAATAACTAGATTGTTGGCATTTACATCCCGCAGTTTCAGGTAAAATTTTTTGCTTCTTTTGTTTTTATTAAATCCTTGCACCATCCTTTTACAGTAAACAAAAACTTATTTAATGTAGAAGAAATTTAAAGAAAATGATATGCATTCACAGTTTATAATTTGATACAACCAAAAAATATATATTTCGCTAAAAGAATAGATAAAACTGTATACCTTTATATAAAAATGAAACAAAAACAACAAACTTAGTGTATTTTCATCTACTAGTGCAAAAAACTTTAATTGCCAAAAAATGATAAAACAAATAAAATACTATTTTTAGATAGTTATTGGCGTTGTTAGACTGCAAAAATCTGTTTTTTTGGTTTATAAGGCTTTGCTTAGCTGAATACAGTTATTGACCACATCAGCAAATAAACACCGAACAGCTTTGTAAATAAACCTATGGATCATCCCAACAGATAAGTTACATAGTATTAATTGTTGTTTTGGGCGTTTCAAACGATTCCTGTACAATTTAAATACTATTAAAGGCATTTTGTCCGCCATTACGTATGAAATTCGTTTTATTATGCACACTTAAGATCAATTTAAAAGAACTTCTCTTTTTACTTAAAAAAGTAATATAATCTCATACATACAATATGCACACTTGTGTTCTGTTTTTTTGAGGAATATAGCACGGTTATCGTGCAATCTACGACAAAAAAAAGTGTCATATTATTTTGTATGGGTTATCTAGTTTATTCTTTATGCATTTTAAGTAGTACAACTAAATATAGTAAAATTTGTGCCGGTTTCACTCTCTGAAAGTAATATTAAAGTTTAAAAAATTCATTTAAAATATTTTTAATTAATATAAACATACATATCATATAGTAAAAACTGTTATTCATATGCATTTTTTTCGTAAAGGCAACAGTTTGCATGCACTTTAGACATTCCTAAGTATTTAGTGTCACTTAAAAGACATAGTTTTTAGAGTCTATTTTACGCAAAGATCGGGTTTTTTTGCTTTAAAACAAAAATAAACAAAAAATGTTTTTTCGACAAATCGCGTGTCACTCTCACAGCATTCACTGCAAATATAGTAATATCTTTTTTTTTGAGGCTGTTAAGAGTTTAAAAAAGAGTATAGTTCCTTTCTTTCTATTTAGTTTTTTTTAATAATAACCCTAATCCTTACCCTACCCCTAAACATTTAAAAATTACTATCTGTATTATGTTTAAAAGACAGGTAAGTAACACTCTTAGTTGTATAAACTTTTTTATCGTGTAATTGCATTTGTTAAAATTTTTATTATACTTTTTTTCAAAGAACAGTTTTTTGTAATTTTTTAAAGGCCTGCATGTTATTGATTTAACATACAAAAAAATTTAAAAAGCTAAACTTCCTTTTGTGTATGTACATTATAGGTGTCTTTGTATATGTTGAGTTTGTACTTTAAGCCTACCTTTTTTCGTTTATTCAAAAGTTTATTCGTACTTTTAATTTATTATAGAAATACTTTTTATAGAATTTAAGCCCCAAAAATTTCATTCAAGTTGTTCTTCGATATAAAAAAGAGTTTAGTTGCATTATTATACTTCATAGAATACTTAAATGGGACCGAACGTCTTTTTTTTGCCAAGAAGCGTGCGAATTTTTTTATAAAACTGAATTTTACATAAAACCACAAATAACTAAATCTAATCAAAATATGTATTCATGTTACGTTCAATTTTTAAAGATCTATTGTTATCATAAAAAAAATTTTCGGGGCATTAAGGCAGTGGAGTGTATAGGGGGGGGGGGGGGTCAACAGCCCCCCCCAAAAAAAAATTGCGCCCTGAGTTTAAGAGGGGATAAATTAAGGGGGAGATTTTTACAAAAATAGAGACCAGGGGAAATTTTTTTTTTTGTAAAAATTCTTAAAAATTTTTTTTTTTTATGCAAAATTAATAAATTTATATATAGAAGAAAAAAAAATCTTAGCCCCCCCTCTTTGATTTTCCTTAGCTACGCCACTGCATTAAGGTGTATCCCAAAAAAATACCTGTAGAGATTTTCTTTATAGAGTTTTTTCTTCTGAGGAAATCTCCAAAAAGTGTTTTTGAAACGACCATAGATATTTGTTTGTCTTTTTTTATAATTTAAGACAGTAAAAATATGTAAATTATTTTATTTTTCACTTAAATGTGTTAACAAAAGCATTTTATTGACATTTTTTTATACCCATTAAGTCATTTTGGAGATTTTTGACGGGGATTTACTTTGCAGACTTTTTCTTTTTAGGACACGGGAAAAAAAACTTACCGGTGAGTGCCTCTAAAGGGATTTTTAGGCGTATCTTAGTAGATAAAATCTCTATAGAGATTTTTGGAACACGCCATAAGTTTACAGACAAAGGAATTATGCAAACATTTACATTGTTAACATATTACATTAACAATATATTTACGGAACTATTTTTTTTGTCAAAAATGTGGATATTTTCATGAGCTATTAGAATATATATATTTTGCAGGCTTTTTTATATTAAAATGCTCCTTAATGGTTCAATATCGTTATATGCAATAAAAAATCACATTTGCACAAATGTCTCAAATTTAATAATATTATAAAAACTATAAGTAAATGTAATGAGAAATAGTCATAAAATAGAAATCGCTCGGTGAAAACTTAGACATAAATACATCGTTTCCTTATGGTTGAAATCATCAGTGTCATTAATTGCGTGATTTGCCAGTTATGTATTACTGGAGAAGAAGAAGCGTCATCGGGGAGGACGGGTGGAGGGCGCATCTCATCCTTTTCTCTTGCAAAAATTGAATGAATTTTTTAGGGGTGGGGTTTACCTCTATTAAAGATTTTGCGATATATGCAAATAAACAGAAGGGTCCGAATATGGTATGGCCATATTTTGATATGGTTTTTTGAAATTCCTCCTATTATGGGCATTATGGGAAAACCTGGCAGCTGCACAAAATTTCTATTAAGAACACAAAAAAAAGTGTAAAATAAATAAAAAACGTAGCTGTAAGACAGAAGTTGTTAAAATGGGTCATTAATGGATTTTTTACGTCTTTAATGCATTTAAAAAGTACATGTGCAAAATACAACTATCTGTTTAATTCAGATTATCACGTTCATTTATGCAAGTATGATAATTCGGCACATTTTTAACATTTTTAAAGCATTATTTACTACATTTAAATATAAAAAATATATATAAATTGTTGTATAACTTTTTATAGTTTATTTTGGCCTTGTGCAAATATTATCAGGGGGTATAAATATGGTATGGCAAATTTTATGGTGACTAGGTTTTTAATTTTCCATATTATGGCAATTATGGGTAAATATGGTAAGTGCACAAAATTTATATTATGAACATATAAAAATTGTAAATATATATAATAACGTAGCGTTAAGACAGACCAAACATGTAAGAAGTCCATAATTCAATTTTTAATACATTTAAAAAAATATAGGCAAAATAAAACAATCTGTTTAATTTTGATTACACGGTTCAATTTTACAACAATGATACTTCGCCTCATTTTAAACTTTTGTAATGTTTAATTTACGTACATTTACAAGTAAAATATATATATTGTTTATACGTTCATATAGTAGTTTTTTGGCATCTGTGTATATATTATATACTAGAGATGATTCATTTTTTACAACAAATATAGCGATATAGTATTATAGCACTATTTTATACGCACAACAAATAAAACTTTGTAAATAAATCGCAATAAAAAAATATATGATGGTTTTTTTATTTACTCTGTATAAAAATTTTGATTTACACAATTATCTCATTTGTGCATTATTTATCTATTATTATACTAAAAAATAGTAAAACATGTAATTTAAACTAAATATATAATGTATACTTTGCGTAATCCAAAATAATGAGTTAAATATTTTGACATCCCCTAGTAATATCACATATTTTTATAAGACTCTTATATTCTACGAAATATGTAAAGGTTGTTTTAGACCGAAAAACTAGTTTTTAGAGGTACACTTTTATTAAATAATATTGTAGTAGTAATAATCTTTTTTTAAGGTATTATGTTTGTTGTATCACTGAAAATTGTATATGGAAATCGTATGACAATACATTTCCTCCATTATGGCCATAGATATTATCATAGATTGTATGAGGCCATATTTTATATGAAACCGCTGCAAATTAATTTGTATACTGTAGTTAAAATACATTTTTTGTAATTTTACAGTACTTCCAAAATCAATAAAAACAATAATTTAGAATTTAATACAGACTTCATAACTATAGTGTGCATCATGACACTTTTCTGTCATTTTCTTATGTGCTTTAAATTTTTTTTTGCACAAATATAAAAAAAAAACGAACAATGACTATATAATTTGGTAAGCCTTTTTTGTAATTAAATCATGTCAGGTTACATTTTTCAGCGAAGTACTTAGTGTTAATATCTAAAAAAAATTAACATGTTTAACAAATTGCAAAATTATATATGATGAACGCATTGTATTATGCAGTCAAACATAACAATTTTTTTTTAGTTTTTTTTGTAGGCATGCATTTTACATTGGTATAGCATACTTTATGCAGGCATGTAGGAATAGGGGCCTCCGTACCTTATCAGGGTCCCCTTTCTTTTGCGATAATTTTGTTAATGTATTTTAATAACTTACAAAAAAAGGAAAAAAACACAATGAGTTTTTCAAAAAGAAAATAGTTAGTAATATAAGCTTTTTTATTGTTACGATGAGACATTTGCCACCAAAAAAATCGTGAAATGTGCTAAGCCAAACGCTTTTATATCAATATTGTGTTTTTTGTGTTAAAAATACACTAATAAAATACTATAATTTTTTTGGCTATAAACTATGACATAGAGTTTTTTTTTATACTGAAGAAATTAGTGCTTTACGCAAAGACTATAGATAAAAAGTAACAAAAATAGATAAACAAGCGTTTGTTGTAAGCCTTACAAAAATAAAAACTGCATAAACTTTTACGTACAAAATAAATAAGCTTTTTGTGCTTTTTTTATAATAATGTTTTATTCTTATCCATTTAATAAAAGAATTATTTTTTTGCTATAAAGTCATTTGAACTTTTTTTACCAGCAGGCAATACAATGAAAAATATGCTATTTTTGTTACACGAAAAAAATATGTCTAAGTAATAAAAATAGCGTTTGTTACTGCATCATACTTAAATATATAATAATATAACAGTTTTGTATGTGCAAACAGCAAGTACAGTCATGACACGCGTTTCCGATTTATTTTTTTAGACTAACATAATTATAGAACAAATGAATTATATAAAAAATAAAAGACATATAAGCGTGCGCATTGTAACAGATTAAAACCTATACATTCGCGGAACAATAAACTGCTTGTTGAAGTATCTACTGTATATTAAGTCATCTGTAATTACATTGCCGATGTAAAATATAAGAGTTTAAAATATTAATTTTTTTTATTTGCGAAAAAGACAAGAAAATTGTTTTTTTATATAATGACAAGTGAGTTTTACATGTTACCACAATGCAATTATACAATAAATATATTATCGTATAAAAAAAACCATACATATTGTGTTAAAAAGTACATGATTAAAAAAATGCTTACTTAAATACGAAATTTTTTGCCAAACATAAAAAGCCTACCTATATAAAATAATATTTGTTTTTTAGGTTTTAAGTATATGTTGGACGGTTACTCGATGCATGTTTTGCGGTTTTTTAGGACTTATGTATAAATTGCGCCTTTTTTAGTATTCTTTAAAGATTATGTTTTGCGGGTTTTATGATTATTTTTTTGTCTGCAATTTGCTTTTTGCAGCTATTATATGCTGTTAATATAAAATACTAGAAGGCAAGGAATATTTCAATTCATGCAAAAAGAGTTGTTTTAAATAATTAGTTAAAAAAGGGTTTTTTTATAAAGATGACACAAAAAATATACAACCGCATGACCCGTAGTACAATTTATATTAGCATACCTACAGATAGTTTTTACAAAAAAATAAACTTTGTAGGTGTCCAAAAAAAACTAAAAAAAAAATTTTTTTGACATTTTTAGTAAGTATTTGTATGTTTTTATACCGTTAGCTGCATTTAACTTGCTAGACATTACCCTTATTTACTTCCACATCTAATTTGAATACAAAAAAAAACTTTTTTTGCCAAGAAAAATGTTTATGTGAAAGTTGAGATGTTATACTATTGCAGTTATAAACGCTTTGACATAACTAAGCATAAATTACATAATAAACGAATTATAGTTTTTAAGTACAAAAAAAAAGGTTGTTTTATATCTAGTTTTTTTATTATTTTTTAAAAAGGCAATGCAAAACCTTTTTTGTACAAAATTCGTTTAAATAATAAACAAAACACTGCTTTTGCATTTAAAAATACTGTTTTATTTTAGCGCACAATTTTTTTGCTACAAAATTATTTATAAACGTCCATAAGTACTTTTTTTATATACTACTAGCGTGTTACACTGCATTTTTTTTAGTTTTTCCTATGAAACTGCTAATTTCATTTCTAAAACGTGTAAAGTATGATTTAGATAAGAATAAAACGTTTTTGTTTTAAGAAAAATATTTATTGGGTTATACATGCATTTACACCAAGCATACTAAGTAATATTTTTTTATAACTCCTTAATACGAAAAAATATTTACAATTAGCTTAAGCTTTAGAAAAAAGATATTTATAATAGTTTTTTTGACTGTATTGTTTGCATAAACTTATTTTTTGTATAGAGATTTACGTTCGTAACACAAAAACAAAAAAAGTATTAAAACACGAATACAAGTGTCACAAACTAAATTATGTAGACTTCAAAAATGTTAAAATATGACTTTATTTCATTGATTATAATATAGGTATAGAATTTGCGTAAAAAACCTCTTATTTGTATATTTGTGATTGCAAACTCGTTTTTTTCGGGGTCCCCTCTTTTTCATAAAAAATAAGTTCGGGGGCCTCTTGTTTTCAAAATCGTAAGTTCTGGCTACGTGCCTGATTCGAAGAATGTAATTTTTCGACCATTTTTTAACAAAATACATTTTTAGTAAAGTTTTTTGTTTTCACGGGAACCAAAAATGTTTGTTTATAGAATACTAGTCGTTTTTTACTATTTGCTTTTTGCGTTTTGCTTGCACTTGTTTCCTTTGACGCAGTTACGTAGCCAGGATAGTACAAAGGAACAAAGAAAAAGACTTGGTGGGTGTATCTCCCCCCTCGATATATTTTTAACTCCTGAATTTCGGGGGGGGGGGTCTTTTTTTGTGCTAGGTTTTTTTTCCCTTACTTTGCAAGATTTCGAGCATTTTTCGACCCCTTTTAACTTTAAAATATTGCATTTCAAAATTGAAATTAGTTTGCTGTAAAAGTTAAAAACAAAAAAATAATTTTGCGATTTCAAATCAACATACAGACAGGAAAAGCTACAAATCATCTATATAAGGAACAGGTAAATTAAAAGCAAAAAAATAGATTCCTTAACTCTCAAATAGCAAATTTCTAAAAGAATCAAATCAACTATTATGTGTTACAATGTGTAAAATTTCTTATAATATATGTTTTATTGTGCTTTTATGACTATAAATTTTTTTGATCGTATAGTAGCGTCGAACAATCAACACAACTGACTATAGTTACTATATAATTATAGTTTTATTGTAAATTAAGATAGAAATGAGTTTAAGGAATAGGTAAGTGTATAGTGCTTAATTTTTTAATCTATACCGAAGGCCGTTTGTTGTTTTTTTGGGGTAAGATAAAGATACATTTAACTTGTTACAAACTATTTGAAAAAGCATAAATGCAAAATAAACTTTTTGATATTTATGATATTCAGGAATAAACTAAAATTCTACAGCTTAATGGGATGGCTTTTTAGATTTTTAAATTTGTTTGCTGCGCTCCTATTTACAGGATATGTAAAATATTCGAAAAATCGTCTTAAAATTATGGAAAATGATCTAAAAAAATCTTAGGCAGTTTTGAGATTCGGAACTTGCGGAAATATAAAAATTGACTTTTCGTACCAAGGGTTAAAAACTAAATAAAAAATTTTTACAAGAATTTTTTGTAACTTTAAAATATAAAGTTTAGAAAGTCTAGAAATGAGGTTTTAAAGCCTTATTTTTATAAAAAAACTAACTACCGACTGGCGCAAAATTTCTAGTAGCCACTGCTATACCGTAAAAATAGAATTTTAGTAGCCCATACATAGAATTTGGGTGTCTATAATTTACAAAGTTTATTTTTTAGCGATTTTGTTTTATCAAGTTGTACGAAACAATCTATTAAAGTTGATTTACAAGAATAGTATTGCCATCAAAAAAATTGCTCAGTTGTGTAGGTTAGATACTTATTATTTGCTTTGTTGCAAACGGAACGCCTTATCATGTATGTAAAAGTACAAGAAAAACTGATTAAAAAAACTTGTGAAAAACTATAAAAAATGAATTTGTATGATTATACGTAAAACAAGTTTTAAAGTATGCAGAAATGAGGTACAATGACATGTATCCACGTTACTTTTACAAATGCATTTTTGTCGATACAATTATAGCTTGATTCTTTTAAAAAAAAAAGCTTAAAATATTTGTGTGGTTGTTTGGACTAATTTTATGCATACTATTTGCAATGTAATTATGGATACTACTCAAAGGTCAATCTAGTTTCAAATATGTTTTGCATGCAAATAAAATAATGTTGTTACGTAAGGCGTGCCAAAAAAGCAATAAGATTCTACTATTTTTGTTCTTTAAACAAGTGATTTGTAATATTTTCCATAAATATTTGCATTAATTAATACTAAAATACTTTTATAATGGAACTTTTTTATAGTCGGCCAATATTAAGATGGCAAGAATGATATGTAAAACCATACATACATTTTATCAATATACGAAAATTTGTAGCTTAAACATAATACGTCATTTAAAAGTAAAAAAAAACAATTTTTTTTTTGCGGTACCAAAACTCTCCTCACAAGTATACTAGAGGTATAACATAAAAACAATTTGTTATTGTTTTAAAGTAACAACAAAAAAAAATCTTTGTTCCGCAACGCAAAATTATAATAACCAACACCTTACAATTTTTTAAATAACACACAACAAATAATAAATTGTTCTCATATAATGAAAAAAACGTCAAATATAAAAGGAAAAAGTGAGTTCAACAATTGACAGAAAGTCTTTAAGTTAAAACAGCTAATTCTACTACTAGATACAAAATAATTTGATGAAATGTACAGATTTTTAACCGATACAAAAAAAAATATTTATTAGCTGTACACGTTACAGTTGTTCATTAAGCACAGTTAAAACACTTATTAAGCGGCAAAAGAGTACCCCATACAATATTTTTAAGTGGCTGCATTGTAAAGACATATACTCTTAGTATTGTACGTTATAGATTATTTTTTTCTTTAGGCTATTTTTTTTATTGTTAAATGGATTTTTTTTAATTTTAACCATTTTTCTATAAAACACCCAACAAAAAATATAAAAAACAATATAAAATAGTCAATTTTTTTTTGCAATTTAACACCACTGTGCTTTTTTATTTTTTGTGCCAACAGTTTTTGTGAGAATTAAAAAAGATTGTTAGAACTTAGAGCAGACACCATGTATATATATAAATAACTTGATATGTATATATTTACTACAAGATGTCAGCAACGACCATGTATATTTTTCACTAAGAAACTTTGCGTTAAAGACCTATGTGATGAAGCTCTTTTGCCGCTTGAATCTATGGCTGTTTCTATGTTTACGATTTACAAAATTTCTGTTTGCCAAATTTGCGCCTTAATTTTTTCAAATTCATTTATATACTAGAAAACTGGTTAATACCACATAAAAATTGTATTTTAGCTAACAGAGTCCGTTTTAAAAACAAAAAATTTAGTTTTTGGCTTTTTAATTTTATTCCATCAATTTACATGGTTTTTGTTTGTTTGTTAATTATAATATAAATTATTTAAATTTGGTTTCAATAAAATAATGCGAGTTTGTACAATTATTCTTGCATAACTGCTTTTAACAGTGTCATAGGACAACTAAAAAGTGTTCAGAATGAGTACAATTATAAACATTTATTTCAAAACTATATATAAAACAAATCTGTTTAGCATTTTTTGTAGTATAAACCTTTCTTTTGTTTTTAAAGAAAACGTAAATATATTTTTTTTTGTTATTGCGCGAGAAATTAAAAAAAAATTCTTTATAGTACAAAATGAACCTGCAAAAAAACAATGATTTTTTGTATGTTGTACGTGGTTCTATGTACAAAATAGTCGTTGTTTTTCTTGTATTATACTGCGTTTCGAAAAATCTAAATTTTAAAAAAAAAGAAAAAAGACATTTAAATTTACACAAAGAGAACAATAAAACTATACCTCGTTGCACAGAAACAGGAACGGCTTGTTGTAACCGATATATCCATATTATTGTTATGATACTGCTGTGGTCGCTAAAACTGCTAACCTTTTATGTTTTTGTACAAAATTACATGTTTTTGTTTACCTTACTAGACGCATAAATAGAATTTACCGCAAAAAACAGTTTTTGTTACGGGAGTATGGTTGTAAAAACCATTTTATTGATTTTTCTTTGTTTATGAACATTACCACAATATTTTTTTATATAGTATTATCACTAAGTATACCTTACTAGACAGAACGTTTTTTTTAGTACATTGGACTACGTATACAAATTACAATATACCAATTTTTTTTTTTTATACCGTAAATGTAAATGAAAAAATGGCTTAAATCTGTTTTTTTTAATCTTTATTCCTAATTTTTATAAAAAGCGCTATAAAAATTGTTGCCACTGTAAATACAATATATCTGAATTGCAAAATATTTCCAATATCAGTTTTTTAAGAAAAAGAAACACTTTGTTAAAAGTTAAAAATTGTACCTAAGTTATCCTTTTAACTCTCTAATAAACCCTGCATAAGTTTAAGTGTGCATAACATTATCAAAGTTCTATGCAAATTGTACTGATATTACCTTGCTTCTAAAAATGATACCCGTAACTGTGAAATTGTTTGTTTTTTATACACGCATCATCAGCATACATTTTTTTGTAATTTCATAGTTGCAAAATCTCGCTTAGACCTATTGTGTAAATAAAAAACAACTCACATGGTATAAAAATGCAAGATAATGCAAATGCAGGGCAAGAAATCAAATCGACTTAAACTATTTATTACTTAAAAAGTTTTTTAGACGGTTTTTTCATATTAAGGATTTTACATAGACTAAATGCATTTAATTCTGTACGCTCTGTTATTTAAATACTTTTAAAAGAATTTTTACTTATTTTAGTTAAAAATTCTTTTGCTTACTACTTTCAATACGTATTTTTGCAAGAAAAAAATTTGAACTTAAATTTATAAAATATTAAGCTAATAAAAAAAATCGGTTAAAGCTTAAGTTTATAGCGAAAAAAATACAGCATATCAGCTTGCTTTGTTAATATGTTTTTGCAAAGAATATCCCGCAGTAGCGTAGCCAAGGGGGTAGGGGGGTGTACCCCTCCATTCAGACTTTTTTTTACGCCTGAATTTAAGAGGGGTCTTTTTTTGTGCAGAGATTTTTTTGACTTTAAGAATTCTAATAGAAAATTTTAGGTCTATATTTTCTTAAAAAATTTATAATGTTTAAAACGCTGAAAAATAAGGTTTTCAACTTCTATTTTTCGAAAAACACCGACCACCCTTCTGGCTCGAAAATTCCTGGCTACGCCTCTGATATACCGTCAAGGTTGACGCACTTTTAGCTTAAAAAAAGGAAGTAAAAAGAAGAAGATCGGTGATACAATAAAAGAAAACTATTTATGAGACTAGTTTTAGCAAACAAAAAAATAGTTATAGATTGATTTTGTTAATGAGAATTGTGCAATTAAATTACACAAAAAAGGTTAACGGTTGCCAAGATTATAGATAAAAAAACGTGTTGCCTTTTTTTTTATTGCTTTTTTTGTTTTTTATTAGTTTTCTTTTTTAAAAAAGCAGTTGTCATCAATGAAAAGTGTCATGACTAAAATTGCTATTGTGTATGCATGTTTTTGTTACTAATAGTCATTTACCACCACAAAATTTGCCTAACATTACTTTCCTAAGTCATGGTAGCTATTAGCTAGTGTTATCATACTTTAATCATAGAAAAAATATAATGATAGTGTGTTGTACGTTGTTAATTAAAGAAGATATTGTTGCGATATAGGTTGCCGGTATTGCGAAAAAACCTTATAAGTACAAAATAATTGAAAAAACTTTACTTTCTAGTTTCTTGTTTACTAGAAACGGAAAAACGGTTTCTGTATGATAAAAAATTGCATAAAAAACGATGCATAAGATGCATTTTTCAGGTTTTTCGTTGTTGTTATTTTTGCTGCTTAAAACAAGTTAACACCGTCTTTTTTTGCTACTTAAACATTTTACATGCGATATGTTTTTTTAGTTGCAATGGTCTTTTTTCTAGCCGTGAATGGCCGACTTGGGCATTCTGGCATTTTTTCAGCAAAAATACATTTCTTTTTAGGGACGAGTAAGGGATGTGCACTCATATGTGGAGTCACAAAAAAAAGGTACTTATATATATGGATATAGGGACGTTGACTCTACCAATTCATAGTTACCCATTTAGTTCATTTTTTATTTCCTTGTACTTAACAAGTATTCGATAGATTATGTTTTTTCTTACGGCGAATGATCTAAAGTGTAAATACATTTCACACATTCACAATTCGGGTTAAAAACAAAAACCATAAATAAACCAAACAATTGCATTTATTATATATAACCCTTCATAAAAAAATTTTATGGAATTATTTTAGATTTGATTTTAAGAATTGCATCCATTAGGGGCAAAACCAGAATTCTTTTGGGCAGTGCGGCATGTAAATATAAAGCTTAAAAAATATTTTTTCTTATTTCCAAAAAATTATAAAAAATAAAATTTTTGCATTTTTTACATTAAATTTTTTACGTGTTTTTTTACGCTTTAAAAACCTTCTTTGAAATTTAGGCGTGCACTTTTTTCCCAAGAGGAAGATGTCCACTTTGTATGCCTGCGAACCCCTCTGGTTAGGCCACTGGCTTAATTCGATTGGTTTTCCTGATAGCATACATCTATCAGGAGTAGAGGTCTGCATTAGCCCGGAAATACCCGGATCGCTATGGCGGGCGGGCGGGTTCAGCCGGGTATAATTTATTTTACATACTTCGGGTATTTTTTTTTGTGCATATTACCCAAAAAAAAATAATTTGACCAAATTAACAAAAATATATATACTGCTTGCAGAATACAAGCAATTTGTTTTTATTAATATAATAATAGTAAATACTGTTAAAAAATTACAAGTATATTCAAAAAAAAACTGGAAATAAGTTTGCATTTTGTAAGTATATACTCAATGCGTTTTGTATATATTTAGGACAAGCGGTACCCAATATGTACACCCTGGGGGTTATGGTATCGATTTCTCGTAGCCCCGGGCCCACTGGTTACGCCTGATTTAAGAGAGTCTAACCCCGCCGGGGACAAATTTTCAGAAAAAATAAAAAATGTCATATATTAAGTATAATGAAAGTATAAAATTGTAGCAAATTGTGATATATAAACATTATGAATAACAAAAGGTGTCAATAGTTCTAGAGTAGTTTTAACTTTTTTAAGTTGGGATTTTGCTTATTTTATATATACATATAACTGCACGTATTATATTATTACGTAGTAATATTCGTTTGATGGTAATATATGTAATTTCATGTTTGGTATGTAAGCTATTGTTTCAGACCAATAACAGGGTCTGTTCCTTTGCCGTCGTACCTACACGTATGGTTTGCTCAAAGCATGATTGAGAAACTTTGATTTAAACAAAAAGTAAAGAATCAGCAACACTAAAAACAAGCTAATATTTATCATTTTCTACGCTTACAACTTTTTGATTTGTCTAACTTGAGGCATTTATACTTATTTAAAAAAACAAACAACGAAAAAAAGAACCCCGGTTTTACTACAAAATGTGATTTTTTTTATTTATATTAAATTTTTGTAAATTGCTTTACATAAAAAACAGATTGCCTATGCCACATCAAATAACACTTTACATGCACAAAGCTTTACGCATTTCACAAAAAAAACATTGTGTATAACAGGCTATTTTACAGTTTTAGGTCTTTTTTATGCCCATTTCAAAAAAAGATTGTGTTTGCATGTTAAAGCTACATGATTTTTTTACAGTTGTAATTTTTACTTGCCAGGGTTTTATTAAACAGGTTTAACAGTGTAAAGGAGAACTAAGTTTTTTTTTTTTACGTTGTTAGATAACCGATATAAAACAAGTTGAAAGTATAATAACCTACAAAAGAAATGCTATAAATATGATTTTTACATCCAAAACAATTCTTACGAATTTACAGTAGGGTTTTAATTCTTTTAACCATGTCGACAACAACCTACCAATCCTGGAACTTGTTCCTTTAAATTTCTATACTTAAATACTGTAAATCTATAGTCAGTTTTGTGTTTAATAGTACCTAAAAGCAAGAAAAAAAAAACAAGAAAAAAAAAATACATTCATTATTAGAAAACTTGTTCTTACTTAAAGCGCTTTTGCATGTACAGTTTAGATTTTATTGACCATAAACTGTTTTATGTGTAAAATCAATGCGAAAAGAAACAAAAAATGTACTTTTATGTACAATTTTTGTAAATTCAATAATTTTTCTACCCATTTTGTATATGGTTTGTGACAATACAATAAAATGAATGTGGTTTTTTAAATGTCGAATAAAGGAATAACAGAACATAAATTTACATAAAAGCCTGGTAAAAAACTGTTTAATCGGTCTATCATATATTCAATTTAGAAGAATTAACTGTAACTACAAAGATTTCAGAGGCCGGCTTTCGGTTTTAAATCACCCAAAAAAATAATCGCCTGGAAGTTTGCCTATTTACTGTGCTTTACATAAAATCTTTTAGAACAAAATGTAAAAAATATATAAAAGGATAAGATTCAGGTGCCATCTACTGTGTTTTAGCCTCAGTTGTCTGCCGTTTTGTTTGTTTGGTACGAACTTTGCATTTGATATTAACATAAAGGATCGGATTTTTTTTTGATGTTTTTCCTGCAGAAATTATATAATAATTATATTAAAATGCAAATCTAGGATTATATATATTTAGTATGCATTTAAAAAGCATTTACGTACTTTTATATTAATAAAAAAATCAAAGAGCGTTAGAAAAAAGGTAAACCTAGAAATTAAACAAAACATGATAATGACTACAACTAAGACATTTAAAGGTTGCAACCTTTTCTGTTGGATATTTATGTGAGATACACGTTAATTAAGTTTGCTTTATACAAATTTATGATTGTGACCTAGAATAAGTACTGAATAAATTACTTGTTATTCTGAAAACATGTTATAGAAAAAGGTTAGCCGATTATATTATTGAATTTTTTTGTAGTAAATAGTGTTAATTTTTTATAATTTTTTTTTTTTATACAGTTTAATATTTTGGTTATTTGATGGCCATTTTTTGTGTCACAATTATGCCCATTATTATCAGAGCGGGTCTTACACCATATACACAAAAAGAGGTTTTATTCTCTTCTAACCCTGACCCAGGTTTTTCGGGCCCCCGATGATGGTGTAAAAGTTTATTTTGCCGCAAAACCCCAGGGCCCCGAGGTCTTTGAACCATATATATATGGTTTACTGCGTTATATCAAAAAACCCAACCTTTATAAAAAAAAGGAAAAATTACCACAAAATATCTGTTTTTGCATTAATAAAGTTTTTATATACTATTTAAGAGATTTACAAATACAGACGTATACATATACTATCTAAATAAAAGACAAAAACTTATTTTGCGTTCATCATTCCTTGTTTAGGGGTTTATAGGACGTCTGCTTCGTGTAATTACTTCTAAACGGTGTATTCTAGCACGTGTTACGTTGAAGTTTTAAAAATGTGTACATTTAATTTGCAGATAGATTCAAAAAAGATATATTGCATTTTACAGAATAAATTTTCGTAAATGGTTAAAATTTGTAGTATTTATATCCGGTGGATTATAATCGCGGTTTGTTACTTATGTTAAACGAGTTTTTATGCGATTTCTTATATAAACGGGCAAAACTTAACCTTGTAATGCTAAAACGTATTCCGTTTTTTTCTATATTATACTGAACATATTTTCATTGCACTTTTACATAGTATAGAAGCGTGTTTCCCAAAGATAATATTTTCTGGTAATATATATAGAACGCATAGTTTTTCATTGCAATTTTATATCACTAAAAACTGTATATATATACACGTGTTCAGTCTTTCTCGGTTGTTTAAATGTTAGTAATTTTGGCATTTTTGCATACTTATTGAAAGATATATGGAATATGAAGCATTGAACTGTCAGCAGCTACATATGCATATGGTAAGAATTCAATATATACACATACTGGTCAAATTAAATCTTTTTTTTTGATTTTAAAAAAAAAAATTCTTTTGGTGTATGCTTTTTCATCTGCATACAGCATACCACAACACCTTTTTGTACAAAAACTTGTTTTTATACAGTATATGTAAAAAAATGCAGTTTTTATTATGGTTTGCAAATTTTTGGTATACTGTTTCATCTAAGTATATGTAGCAACCTTTTGCAACTATTTTGATTTATATTGAATGCAGCGTGGTATATTACGTCACAACCATAATCTTTGCCTATATAAAAATTAAATTTTTTATAACATTATTTTTTTGAATTACATTATATATATTAAGTGTCAAAAATATTAACACTGTATACAACAAATTAAAATCACTAAATACATTTTTTAATTTGTATTATTTAGCAAGTAATTCGTAGATTAAGAATTAAATTGCCCATAGATCGATTGAACAACATTTAAAAATTTGCATCTGCTTTCCAGGTATTTTATGGGGCCTGCTACGCCGGGTAACTTTTATTTTTGAAATTAAAACCAAGCCGAGGCAAGTCGGTCTAATTCAGACCGCTTTAGTAGAGTAACTAGTCAAAATCAGATGACTAGCCATATTAGTGGGGTACACTAAACGCCGGACAGTCAACTATTCTTTTGATATAGATTAAATGCTTGTTTAACTGTTAGTATTTTCATTTCATTAGCAATCCATCACAGAATTGTATTTGTAAATGGTACAAACAAAAAATATCATGTTTTTATAATATGCTGATAGATTAACACGCTACCAATTTTTTTTTTTTATGTAACCTTTATAATTCTCTTTTTTACTCAAAATGGCTTTTAGATATTATAATGGCTTTTATTTTGTACATTATGTCACTTATTGTAAGAACTACGACTTTTTTTAACTCATCCGGTCTATCACTTACCACTTCCACATTCCAATTTAGTGTACCCGCATTTTCGGTCTATTTATGGATATGGGGTAAGAATAAACCCCACACTACATATAACCGTTCTGCAAGTGTGCATATGGGCTGTCACCACATATTTTTGTAGCATTTTGCGTATTTGTATGCTATAAGTTTTATATTAATCCGTAACTTCTATCGTTTTTAGCTTCATAAAAAGGAAGTATATGATAAATTGATATGTAACAATTCTTATACTGATGAATATGATTTTGATAGCACAGTTGTACTTTTTTAAGACTTTTTAATGTGGTCCCGTGCATTTTTAGTAAGTATCATTGCGTAAAAATCAGATTTGCCTTGATGATATATGGTGTAAGCAGTAAAGTATTGGTGCAGGGAGGTAGTGGAATGGGAGGGGTAATGTTTCTTCCCCTAAAACAAATATTATATTAAAATCTGGTGGGTATTACCTCCCTCCCAGATGTTGGAAACAAAAAGATATAAATCTATAGTTTAAAGTATAGCAAAAATTGTTTACATGGCACAATTATAGTATCTTAGCTTATAATTTAATTTAAACCTTTTGATTAATGTAAAAAGCAGTAAAAATAAAAATGCCTATACTTTAGATGTTGGCTTTTGTTCAAGACTTTCTTTATAATTTTTTTAACGCAAAATTGTTACATTTACACTACTTTTAAATTTTTTACACTCACGTGTTTTTTTGGCTAGAGTGCCAACCTAATATGTTATTTTTTTGTATAAAAATAACTTTTATGTGTATATCTGTCGGTTTTTTGCTTAGAGATATAATATACGAACTTCTTCACTTTTAAGTTTTTTATATTGTGCATTGAGTCTATTTTGGACGCTAGTTGCATATAAATGAATCAGCTAAACGTTTTATTTTGCAACTTTTTTAGTAAAAGTTTGCTTTGAGTTGTACTGTATGTTTTTTTTTTATTTTTTTTTTGATTTTTTATCATCAGTGTAATTAAATAATTGGGTTTTAGGAATTATTTTTATCAGTGCTTACAAATCTTACGTCGTAGTTGCAATACATATACATCAAAATATGCAAATATATAGTCTTTTATAAACCTATTTATAGCATAATACAAAATAATAAAGATAACAAGATACATATGAAAAGATTTGCACACGGTTAAAAATACATAAATACAAGTAAATATAGCATAAAAACACTTATAAATTAACTTAGGCTTTTTAGTTTTTTTAATGCAAAAAAAAATTATTAAAAAATACTTTAAAAAATAAAACGTACAAAATCCATGTTTAAACACGCAAAAATGTACAATTTGTGTCTTAATCATGTATGGTAGTGTCAACATATGACTAGAAAAAAAACTTAAAAAACAAACTATTAACTTGAAGTAAGAAACCCTTTTCTTTTGTAAAAAAATTCTATGAACTTTAAGCAGACGTCTGCGCAGTAATAGAAAAAAACTTTAGTTTTTGCTTTTGCATATAATTGTTTGTTTTGTATCTACGAGCTTTTTTGCAGAAAAAACCTTGCGATTTAAAGTCGAAAAAAATACAAACAAAGAAACTCTATAGCAAAATCAGTTTTATGTGTTATTTTAATCTGACAAGTTTATTCAATACGCAAATTAAACAGCAAAAACTATATTTTCTGTAAGTAATCATACGTGAAAATACACAAAATCTTTTTTAGATGCGCAAGTTTACACTATCAGCATTGCCCTGTCCTAAAAATGTAATTTTGTAGTTTAATTTTGGTGCAAAGTAAACAAGTGCCATTTTAGTAACGTAATATGTCTCATATTACTACTGAAGGCGGATAGACGGATAAAAGCAATGATAATATTCACTACAAGTAATTTCTAGTTTAGTATATCAGCAAATTTATCTCTGGTTTTCAACTGTAAATTTATTTATATTATTAGTAATTTGTAAATCCTACAAAGGTCGCACAAAAACAGCTATTTTGCAATACAAATGAAAATAATGCTAGTATTTTACACGCTGTAAAACTTAAAAATAAATATTTATAACGAAACTTGCTAAAATAAACAAGGTCTGGAATTTTGCAACTGAGTTGTTTTGCTGCCATGAAATTATTCTTTTTTAAGTATAGTATATAGGTTATGCGCATCGTGTGTAAAAAAAATGTATTTAAGGCATTTTCGCTGTTTTTTACGAAATTTAGTGACCAAGACAATCAATTTCTGTAGTTAATTTATGTTTTAACATCTTAAAGTTTATTGCTATGTATTGCAAATCTACAAAAAGAATTTTGCACTATGAACGTAAAAAAAAAAGCAGAATGCAATAAAAAACGTATACAAATGCGCATATTTTATTTATTTATTGCAAAAACAGTATTTGTTGAATTGAGGTTTTAGTCACTCAATACACGATTTTTACTACAAAACGTTAATTTTTGTAGTTTTTTATTCTTTAATTAGTATAGATATTTTTTAAATGTACCTTTGCCAGCTTTTCTTCATATATCCAACTGAAATTCTGCAAAAACTGCAGTCAAAATAGTTTAAAACGTTGACCTTTTTTTTTACACTGCATATAACGGACACAACCCTCTAAAATGTTATAATTATAGTTTATGGATAATCAAGTGATCTTTTTATACTTTTTGTACGCATATATATTTGTTAAGTTATTGACATACATATATACTTTTTAACAACTCATATTGCTTTTTATCACGGTTTTTAGACTTTTTTTGCACAAAGAAATCTTGTTAATTTGCACCCCATAATCTTATCGAAAGTTAAAATTATAAAAGCCGTGGCAGAAACATAACTTCATCAGTGAACAATTCTTTTTTGCCTAAATAACTTTTTTTCTTCTGTGCAAACCACAACACTAGCAAATTCTTCTAAAAAAACCGACTTATAAGGCCAATTTTATATTTGTTTTGTAAACAAAGGTTTGCTTCGTATAAATGGATTAATATATCAAACAAAAGTATATAATTGTTACAACATAAACTTAAAAAGTATAAATCTGCAAAATTTATAAGAAAAAGTTTTTTTTTTGTTTTAAGAAGACTTTTTTTGGCACTATTTTAAAATGAAATTACTAAAAACGTAAAGTTGCCACATAAAGTCATGCTAATACGAGTTATTAATCTAAAAAGACTTTTCAAAACATGATTTAATTGCCTGATACTTTATGGGAAGTTTTTATTAAAGCTCGAGCTAAGTTTTAAATAATATTTTACGTTGAATTCAGATTCAAATCATAATAAATTTGTTTTTTAAAAATGCATTAAATGGAAAAAAATGATAAAAAGAAATGATATATGAAAACTATATATTTTGCAAATATAGTATTTCCTCCGTTTTTTTTGTTTATTGCGTTTCTATCAACTAGGCTATAGTCTTTTCTACAAAAAATAGTATCAAAAAGTCCTTAAAACCATTTTTTTCAGAATTTCTTGATTTGTATTTCGCCAAAAAAATTCAGTAAAAAAAAATCAGTAAAAAAAAATTAGTAAAAAAAAATTAGTAAAAAAAAATTTACAAAAAGAAATTTAGCAAAAAAAAATGTTCCCCCCAAATAAAAAAATTCAGATATCACCACTTGGTGTAAGCCAGGCAGTTTTGCTCACTCTTGCTATGCTAACAGAAAATGTTTAGCATTAGTTTTGTTTTAGTCACGATAGGTACTACTAAAAGGTATTGGATTTTTTCTGTCTTGGCAACATAATTCCTGGCTTGTTTCTCTTAAATGATGTAACGACTTTAAACATTATATTTTACACCCGGTTAGACGAACGCATTACATGTATATCCTCACGACACAATATGGACATATCTTTTAGATCCATGATGATTTTTTTTATTCCAATGATTTTGAGCTGCATGATTGACAAAATCGCATACATTATGTTTGTCTCAAGAAGTATCTATCCTGCTAATGACAAATGTTTTTAAAAATGTCTCTGTAATTATTATCTCATGGTAGTATTATTATTTGCATTTTTATCTGTCACATATAATGTCGATTTAATATTTCTTTTTATGTAGGATATATATTATTTTTGTTGTCGAGCGTATATAAGCATTGTACCTAAAAGATAAAAGCGCATTTTTTAACTGTCAAGTATCATTGTTAGTGTGAAAGTGATCCCAATAAATAGTTAGAAATTTAGAGACTAAAAAAAAAACATATTTTTTTTTCTTTAGCATTTTCTCATTTTAACATACATTCTTATATTTTAAAAGTGTATTGTTATATTTATTATAGTATTTTTCTACAAATACTCAATCATATCTGTGAAATAATATTACCCACTGTGCTATAGCTTAGTTATTATTACACATCTATGAAAGCACTGTTTCGATAGAACACAATGACATTATGAATTTTGGCAGCTGCAACCTTGCTAAAGAATTAAAGACATATCATTGCCAATAAACCTATTTTGTCGTAGCTCAGGACATTTTCTACAATTTTAAATTACGATGTTGTAAGATTGTGCTGCGGGATGGCCCTTGGTATATTGAAATACAGCAGTGGCGTGTCCAGATGAAGTTTATACCAGGTTACCCCCCCCCCTCCCGTAAAAAATAAAAGCTGGCCCTGATTAAAGGGGTAAGATTTTAGTGGCAAAGCTTTCAGTAATGGTTTAAAAATTGCTAAAAAATGTACCGACTTATTTTAAGGGTTTAATTTGTTGGAATAAGTTTTTTATATTTTTTGTTACAGAAACTAAAGTTTATGATTTGGGATTGCCAAGACGTACGCATAGAAAAAATAATACGGCAGGTTTCTGCAATTTTTGCAAAAAAAAAACCTGTAAAGCTACATATTTACTCGCATCTAAAATTTAGACGCGTTGTTTTGTTGCTCGAAATATGAAAAGCACCATGAAATTGCTTAGAAAAAAACGCCACTTAATTATGTTGTAATGCAATGTACATAACTTTAATGTACATTTAGAGATAAAATATATTTTTTCTTGCATTTCGTAACTGTAAATCTGCATAAAATATTTGCTGTTTACTATAATCTATAACCGTCTGTTGAATAAGAGTATGCGTACGCTAAAATTACAATGCACCACGTATTTTACATAATACAATTATTGCATTTTATAGAAACAAAGTATGCACCTTTAAGACAACATTAATAAAAAGAACACGATCTGGATAGTATACAATAAATATGCACCGCAAAACAAGCAGTCACAACAGTGTTGTTTATACCTGTCTATAAATATTAAACTGATAAACGCAAAACTAGCTACGGTTAAATACAAGTAAATAGGCTTATACATTTAACAGTTACTTATATGCCCTGTATACCTAAAAATAGCAATTTTTATATTTTATATAACTGTTTACCTGCTAAAACAAACTTTAAAATGTATAGAAACACATAAGAATATTAGTAAGTCGTAGTAACACAAGTATATATAAAATGACAGTAAGATACATTTTACTGCTCAAAATTAATGTAGGCCTCTTTATGCTTTTATGTTTGATTACAAGAAAACAAACACAAGAAAGGAAATGTTTATTTGTTGCTTTTACAGAAAAAGTCGGCCAATCAAAAAATTAAAAGTACCTGGACGCGTATTTTAGTTTGAACACAAAATTAAATGAATTTGTTAACAATGTTACAATTAAATCTTTGCCGAATCACTACCGTCAAGTGTTTTACAAATGCATTGTTTCATTGGAGCAGGCAA
>JAQFYM010002524.1:0-23152 GCA_034694785.1 Agrenia bidenticulata
AGCGATTTTGGTTGCATAGTTACTTGGGACTTAACGGTTTGAAAATGTTTGTAAATAAGGTAAAAAAGAGGTTAAACTTATAAATGCGTTTGTGTCCTTTAAGCCCTTGTAACTACAAGTTTCAGTAAAACGAAGGAATCCCTTGAGGTTTTTGACCAAAGATTGGTATAAAGGCATCCATAAAACATACTAGCAGGTCAGAGATCTTAAACTGAGCCATAAACTTTGGCAATGTCTTCAAATGCATAGAGAACCCTATGGAATGAATTTCTCAAGCCCAAATCGGGGCTCTGATAACTTGCTAACTGTAATTCTAACAAGCTCCAGCATTTCCACGATTCCTCAAACCACATCTCTCTTTGTCTTACTTAGCTTCGGACTTTACTACCCTCAACTATATATACTACCAACAATAGATTCAATCTGCTAATCCAAGTGTAACTGACGACTATAGATGTGTATATGAGATAACCGGAAACTTGGAAGGAGATTTCGGTCAGCAAACACTCAGTTAGACATGTACACACACACACACCAAGACATATTTCCTATCCAGAAAATTACCCAATGCTAACCGTTCCATAAAACCTGACTAGTAATGTGGGTTTTCAGACTTGCACTTTCCTATTCGAATTTGTCAGCGTCACCCTCAAAACGAAGCACTACTTCCACCTCCAACCCTTATTGCTCCATCGCATCGCTTGCCACAGACGAAGAGTTATTTATGACTTTGAAAGATTTCTCCTTGATGAAACGTAATGCACCATCCAATCCTGCTTTCCACCATATCGTGCATAAATACATAGAATACCCGGTACCCACTACTCAAGGAACGAAAAACAGTCTGGGGCAGTGTTAGCTCTGCCTGGCCTAGGTATTACGACTTGAATAACCAGACTAATGGCATGCCGTGGTATGGCACGAGATCCGCTCCCGTATCCACAATCCCTCTGTGCCTCCGACGGGATAATGTAAATCGAAAAGTATAAGTTGGAGGATATAGACGAATCTGGAATCTTTAGACCTGTGTCTGGAGGAGACTTTGGAAATGTGCCCTTAGTAGTATGTACTAGTATAGATAGAGATAGAAGGATTGTAGGATAAGATATGACTTGTCCTCGTACAACTCGTATTTGAATCCCCCATGGATTTTCGCCCACATTCATCGATCCTTGTACAGATTCAAGAGAGGGACTAGATTTTATGGATTCTAGAATCCTCTACATCTATCACAAGAATTCGCAATAACTCCTTTATTTGATAGCGGGCACAGTGCGGGACTCGAGAAAGTTCGACTTGTATAATTAGACGTATTATTATAGAGAAGCTTAGCAATGCCCAAGTGGAAAGACTTGATCGATTTCTCCTCAAGGAGTTTCGGTTGCACTTTCCTTTCTTGGAATATCTCAAGAGAAGTTGAAATCCACCAAATCTTGGCTCCGTCTTTATTTGGACTCTTTGGTCTTAAGGGGCTTAGGGGTGGAAGTTAAAGTCTTAATTTTCTTTGTAATTACCACACAATCAAACTCCCTTCGTCTTCTTTAATGTCTCTCAGGCTATTAAAATCAAATTATAGCTTTCTTTCCAAAAGCGGTGAAGGCAAGGAAAAATCTACCCCATCTCATGTCACAAGACTTTACTAAACGGTACTGAGATTTAGTTGAAGTGTTCCATTAACTCAGGGATAATAAATTGAAGGATTTTTCAAACTTGGATGTCCTATTGTCCTCCCATCCATATAAGTTATTTGATTGTGTGAAAATTTAAACAAGTTACGAAACTGAACGGGTTTTTTGGAAATCCAATAATTTTTTATCCCCAAATTCTAAATGCCTTTGTTTATCTTACATTCCAATGCATTTATCACATCCAACATTCAATTATTACTTAAATCTGATCTACTTCCACTCTTCATCTTCTAAGCTCTTGTTCTTAAGAAAATATTTGAAAGATAATATTTTAGATCTATATAGCAACTCTAGAACTTTCTTATTACTAGATCTGGGGACGGAAGAAGAAGGAGAAAGGTGCATTTTGGCCCTCCTAGCAGGGACAAAAAGGGCCAGAGAGTAAGAAATAATAATAAATTAGAATCTTCAGCCCTTGAGATCTCTCAACACAAATCCTTAAGCTAAGATAAGTGGAACAAAGTTCCTTAAGGTATATTTATTGTTTCTTGATACTACAAAGGATTATGCAAGTTACTCCAACTCCCCTTTGTTCATACGTCTAAAGCTTTCTATAAATATGTAACAGGGGAATGAATTTCACATCATATGGAAGTTTATATATATTCTGTATTTGCTGTACTAACTATTATTTTTAAACCTGGACTAGAGTCGTGAGCCTACGAGAGACTATTAAATCGAGAGGGAGAGAAAGGGAGTGAAAGAGTAGCCTAATTTCACAGAGATTTGCATAGATTTCCTTTTAAGAAATAATCTCCCTTCTCTTTCTTATCCTTTAAAACAAATAATAAGCAAATCCCTTTAGGCAAATCATGGCTTCTTGCCTAGCAAGTTGTAGGATCTTGGATGTATGTGGTTCACTCTGAGACATAGTCTTTTCAAATTAGAATCAATCTCCACTATTGTAGTTAGTCTTGATAGCTTCTACATCTCGTGTAGGTAGATGCTTAATATTCCTGGAGAACTAATCGACAGAGTTGATTGCATCAAGTACAAAATCCTACAAGATGTTTAAACCTTTGTGTGTCCTAGAGGGATTAATCAGCTTTTAGTTCCCAGCCTCTTCAGACTACTACACAACAATGAGCCCACAGAGAAAAAGTACTTCAAGATTATTTGTAATCTTTGTAGATTTGTCTCAACCATTTTATACTTTTTGAAACACAGTTTTATTCATCTATTTTTTCTCAGAAATAAATCCACACTTTTATAAAAGGTTAGATTAGTAGTGGAGCTACTACAGAATATATTTGTCTGCACATAGAGCATTTATTTCGGGTTTTTTCTTCAGGTGCAAAAATACTGAGCAGATTTTAAAGTAAAACTGAAACTTTCAAATCTCTAGTTCTCCTTCGTCTTAACCCAGGTGGGGAAAAATTCCGAAAGTCTTGCATAATAACCTACTTTCCATCTACAACTCCTTTCTTTCTATCCTTCCAGGCTACAAAAAAAGTTTCTCACTGCCAAAAGCATAGCAGAAACTGGCTTCATGTAGCTTGCCCCTTATCTCCGTAAGATAAGATGTGAAATTTAAAATTAGCCCTCTGAGACACCAACTATCGAAATCTCAGTCCTAAGATTGTTTTCCCCCTTGCAATCGTTTCTCGAGTTTAGGCATGCCAAGACATTTAAAAATCTCTACATAACAGCCTAGTCCTGCACCCGCTTTCACTTACAACTTGAGTAAATTTAAGTAATGCGTATCATCTCTTCGCCTGCTAACAGCACAATGCAATGCTAACAATGGCCTAATGCTAAATACTGCAGTGAGCTTTCTTCCATTCATAGAGAAAGTTATATCTAAACTCCACAAAAACTACCCGATACGCCCAAGGAGACTGAATCGCTAGAATGTCCTTCCACCTCAGTATTGATCTGGAACTCTTTTCTGGAAGATGGTTTAAAGGCAGTCCCACCTGCAACTCGTCTAGCTTATCCCCCTTGAAACATTGTATCTACATAAAACACTAGAAATCTGTACAACGACCTTGTCCTGTATTATAAAATGTCTACACAATAAACCTCACATGTTGAAAACAATTACATGGTTTCTTAAGCTGAACTTTTGGATACTGACCTCATATTGGGTAGAGTTCACTATTAAGTAATATCTGAACAGCGCTAATACAGCCAACCCCTGACAGAAACAATTACTGACCCATACCAGGATAGCCTATTAGTCCGTAATATCTGATCTCACAGTTGGATCTTATAGTGAAATTGAGGCTATAATATTATTTGTCTACTAAATTGAGATGTTCAGAGTACAGCGGATGTAAACAAGCCCTTAGTAAATTGAAATGGGACATAAAAACCCTCTTATTTTTATAGCCTTCGAATTTAGAAGAGAAGCAAAAGTACCTAATGGTAGGGTAAATAAGCTCACTATTCCCTTTTATTCTAGCCTTCAAGTGTAGCTGAAGTACTTGGTTTCGGTCTAGGTAAATCAGAGTAGATTTAACTCGGGTCCCATCTCATTTCATACTTTAGGGCAATAAAGACCCTGCTGTGGTTCAGACTCAGAGTTCTAGAAACTTGATCACAATACACAAGTACAAACTTAAAGGTTTGCTCTTAAGTAAAATCAAACCTGCACAGCAAGGAAGGGGAAGTCAGTTTGCGGAGCTAATGGGGATTTTAAAAGAAATACAGCTTTTTAATATGATCTGTTCATATTACGCCATAATAAAGTGCCGCACGACACCCGGGGTCTACTTCCAGTGTCTAATATGCCCTCTAAAATTCTTGACTGTATTTTTTCGAAAGTATAAAAGTTACTTTGTGCGTTGGGAAAGGTGACCCTATTAACTATTTAATTTGGTTAATGTACGCAGCAGTAGACAGTCGTAATATAAAGTAATAGTATAGTCACAGGTTTATTTTAGTAAATGCCAACTGCGTCTCTTTTGGGTTTACTTTCAACCTAATTAGATTATGTCATGATGCCAGGCCAGGCTGGGTTAGTGCAATGATAAAGTGGTGATGATGACTGAGATGAATTTAAATGTAGTTTCTGAGCATTTGAAGAAGAAGACGAGGTAATGGGATTGAGTTGTGAATTTAAAAACCAACGTATAAGAGCAAATAGATCAAATAAATGTATAGATTTCAAAATTCAAAAGCGACAAACACTTAATTAACACCAGCAAACACATGGCATGGCTGAATATTATTTTAGGACCATGGAGAGCTAGAGGAGACAAGACCCATAAGGACTGAAGGACTCAAGACTCAAGACAATCATTCCTAGAGATCTTGTGTTATTTGCTTTTAATTAATAAATTGAATTTTAATTAAGAATTACCATTATAAACTGGAGGGCCGTAGACAAATCCAGGGCCAGGGTGGGGCGGGTGAGGAAGTGGTGGGTACATATGGTGATACTGTGGTGGAGGTCCACCAAGGGTCATTGGGTGTGGTAGTGGTGGAATTTGGTGGTGTTGAAGGGCTGAAGGGGGCACGCCATGATAGCTTTGTAAGCTTTGCAATGGGGGTGGTGGCCCGTGGTGATTCATTTGAGGTGGGTGATGTCTCACCGTTTGATTATGTTGGTGAGAATAGTGATTTTGATGATTGTTAATATTATTATTGTGATGTGGTGGGTGTGGTAGTGGCACTGGGAACGTTGTGGTATTGATACCAAGGCCTGCACCAGCACCTCCAGGGTTAATCGTAACAATATGTGGTTGACCACTTGTATTATGGCCTAAATTTGCGATAGGAGCAGGATTAGCAGCAGTAGTAGCACTTGATTGATTAGCTATTGATGAATTTGGACTTGGATTAAGATTACTAGGAATTGATGAGCCCGTTCCTCCTGGTGGGGACACCGGGGCTGACGATGTTGTGGAAGAAGCTGAAGACATTGTCGAGGAGGGGGAAGCCGATGATGATGACAAATCGGCTTTTTTCGACTGCTGCTTGCTTCCAGTTGATAAACTGACTCCGGTTTTGTCTTTTTTTTGCGATTTTGATGATGAATTGTTATTATCACTGTCTTTCTTGGGGACAGTAGTAGTTGACTTTTCTCCCTCTGAGGTTGATGAAGACGCAGATGATGGAGGTGGTGGCAGTAGAGCCGGGAGCGGTGGTGTGTCCGACTTGCTGCCTTTAGTTTTTACAACCGTCAAGGAGTTCGTCTCCGGAGATGAAGACGAATTGGCTGGAGAAATTTCTTCTGGAGAAGATGATAGAGATAGCTGGGACTCAGCTTCTGATTCTGGAGCTGTTGTATCACTTTTCACCGTCTGGTTATCATTTGGAGCTAATTCCACACTCTGTAACAAAAATATAACATCACAATTAACTTACTATCTTACATCTTACAATCATAAGAATAAAAATCACGACACAAATACGTATCTGACACAATAATCCCTTCCATGTATTTGTAATTAGTAAAGAGAACGAAACCTATAAAAAAAGTGTATCATCCAATTAATAAAACACCTCACCTGTACTTGTAAACTATTAGAAGGATCCAAATTGTCCTCTATAGCATTGGGTTGAGGCCCATCAGGATGGGGTGGAAGGGCCACCACAGACGGATACATGGAGGCAGGTACGCCATTCCAGTCGATCGGATACGGGACCGAATAGTAAACCGTAGGCGGGTAGCCTGCTACCATCATCGGACTCACTGGGTACGCATCATAATATTCCCCACTGCTTGAACAATGACCTGTAATCAACCAGAAGAAAACTCTTGAGGGATACTAGATCAAAGGTTAAAAAACACACACACAAATACCAACTAATCAGCCCGTCAACTACTACTCTACTACAAATATACTCTCCCTGACTGCTAAAACCAGCAGTACCACACCCCATGCCGTACTCTTTATCGACTCTTCAACAACCTCTATCTATACTTAGTACTCATACTCATTTTGTACTAACTTAATCATCCATACTTCAACTAACTTGTAACTAGAATGTTAAAAAAAATATTTATCCATTCGGACCTGTCTACCTCCATTTTCTCTAATACAAACCAACCCATCCTCGACCACTTTTTATCTTTCTTAACGATCCTGGAGGATAACATCGTTTTTCCCAGTTCCGTCCAGAGAGAGGAAAAACCTTCAAACTTCCAAAGTCAGTCTTACTCTACTCTCTACTCCATCCCTTCATATCTATATCTACCCATCCTCGTGGTTGATATAAAACTCATCGACATTTAATTAAATGTCAAAGCTGTCACAAGCCCTGGAACTATCTACCCTCAAGACTCTCTATACTGTTATTTCGGTCTGGTTTTACTTTGGAGGAAGCGGGGAAGAGACTCTTTAGGATTTTAGACGTCAGAAGAGGATATATTTTCTTGTCTCTCTCCTCTCTGTCTGTGTGAGGGAAAAAGTTGAGGTTAGGATTGTTAAGAAAGACAGGGGGATTCAATAAAAGTGAATCAATATTTCTTCAAGCCTTTATTATTATTCCCTCTCCATTCTTCTTTCCTTGTTGAAATTCTAATAGATCAAGATTCTATTTCATACCACACTTCCCATTATAATATCAATATTGATTTATTATTCACCCCACAATTCCATGCACAAATAATATAGACGAGTCCATCACATACATACTAAAGGTTTTCATATTTTTTTATTAATATATAAAAAAAACTCGAGACCTAAGAGCAGAACCTACTCTTAGCCTTTCACCAACTTTCACCACCACCACCAATAAGTTAAGAAACTCGGAAAAGTTTCAAACTTGTGTAGAACTACGGTAGTTCGACCAGCCCTCCCGTAAAACATTTTAGCTCTCCCCTCGTCAGTTGGTGTGTGTGTTATTTCTGTCATGCTAATAATACTAGCCCTCAGCCTTGACTCGAGAATTTAGACTCAAGAAGGTAGTAATAATAATAATATGCTCCGGATATTGTCATCGTGGAGGAGGCCACTAGTGCCACGTTCCGCATTACCATTACTCACATCACACATAAAAAAGAGCCGGAGAGCGTTCATTAAATTCCTATAAAGGGAAAGTCTCACTCTGCCTAAACTAATATTATGACTATGAGTTCCCAATGTTTCCCGACAAACTTGTAATATCTCGTGTTTAATAATACAAATATTTTCTCGCACAAAGCTGTGTGTTGGAAGGAGGGAGAGTGGCTTGTAATAAGTAAGTGTTACTACTTTCTCCTTAATCGCTCCAACAGAGTCCCAAGGAGCTCGAGATTCCTTGAATTTATCGACACTACTAGGCACTGCTGGGTAGTATTTACTGGACCCCGAGGAGTGTGTAGTTAGAGAATCTCGACTTGGACGGGTAATAGGATATTTGGGAAGGTGGAAGAAGGGAATTACCCCGGCGGATTTAACTCCAAGGAAAATATCAATATCAGGTTTATCGGTGTCAGCCGACATGCCATGTCAATTGTTCATTACGCCGGGAGCATAATGGAGAATGTGTATTACACTCGGGTAAACTATTGGGATTATTATGAAGCCCTTTTGTGTAGGTTTACTTAAGACTGCGTCAGTCAATGTTTGAGCTTTTCTTAGGATTGACTATTGATGGGCTCACTTGAATGGGTAAGTTAAGGTTGAGTATTTTATGCGATTTCCTAGCTGAATATGCGTAAGAAATATGTAGAATTCTTCAATATTTGAATACATAATAGATTATACTTTTCTATACAAAATCTACAACTTTTTATAACTTACTACCACTAAAATACACTCAGATTGTCTTGAAGTTGAGATTATTATACAAGTGTATAAGCATTATATATTTTTCTCTCTCCCTGATTTGATATCCGTGTTGAAAGGCATTAGAGGTGAGTTGTGACTCTTTTGACATGCAGAATGGTGGTGTTCAAATTGAAACGGATTGGGTTTTGTATATTATATAGAGCCCAGGGAGGAAGGAAGACGGATTTTTTTTTTTTAAATATAATTGGAAATTAGAGTGCCTGGATACTAATTGCAATGAGATTAGCTATGCTATTTAATTTTACAAATAGACCATTATTGGGTTCGAAAAGATCGTGTCCTTGACCGATTTTGTAATCTTCGAATTTTGACCTTACAAAATATGTTACAATCGTTTTCAATGCTTCCATAATGTGTTTATGTGCAATTAGAAAAAAAATCAACAAAATTTCACAGACCAATAGAAAGCACTGAACGTTAATAGAATACAAATGCTACCTTTACCCTTGATTCTAGCACTAATAATCAAACCATAATAATTTGAGGCTTGTTTATAAAAAGCTATTATCAGTGTGTCATGAACCTAGGTTCTTTCAAGCACAGAATGGAAATTCATCGAAAAAATCATACCCTAAAAATATTACGAAAAATTTCCTAGCTTCTATTCGATATCCCCTGTCAGGCTTCAATATTACTTTGATTGATATCAAATCCAATTCGTGTTACATCCATTAAAGCCATTAGATCCCCCGCTGCTCTCCACCTTTGCTCAACCTAAGAAACTGTAGGAACACTTCCGTTCATAGCCAAAGAAATGCCAAAAACACCCATGTGATTGGGATTAGGATTGCGTGCCTCCACGTTGTAAATTTGTAATAAATGATAAATGTCGAACGTGGACAAGGAGGAAAGGGTTGAATGCGTTTATCATCCTTCTCAATCTACGACAAACACACTAAATCACATGCCTTAATGTAAGTTTGTATTACTTACCTAATCATTCATAACTAAACCTCCAGACATTAATTTACTATACATGGGTAGAGGCACTCAGAATATTCTGAATATTCCTCATAACCTCCATAATACATTCTAACGACATACATGCTTACGATACTATGACATTACTGCACTTTCTCCTGTCCCCTTTAATATCAAGTAATTAGCCAACTCTAAATAATTGCTTACTCAAATCATAAATGACTCCAATGGGATCACAAGTACAACCTAGTCCTTAGTACGTTTCATATGGCTTTCCTGACACGCGTAATTCGTTTGATAGTTAGTGGTAGTGGTGGTGATGATGATTGTGACGTTCACTTTTCTAAATGGCTTAATTGGATTGAGTAGGTGTGTGAATAATTCAGCTCCTCAGGAGACCCTTTCCATTCATTTAGAATTCTGGGATTCTATTCATTCAATCCTCTACGAGCTTTAGATTCAATCATTCAATTTCCGCGTTGTATCCGACACGTTTTATCTCCAGTTGCTTTCAACCCTTTTCTTAAAGAGAGAGGGAGAGAGAGAAAACCTGACCATCGATAAAACATCTAGGGTCAGACATGAAAATTAGAATTATACTGATTTTGAGATAAAATATATGGAGAATGCTTCCACTTTTTAAATACTGGCACTATGTGCAAAAAATACTCAAAGAGGCTTTGGTTCTTTGAGGGTATTATAAATATGATTCAGAACAGTGAGGGCGTGTGACAATCGGTAAATAGTAAATGAGCCAATTGGTTCGTTACACAATTATACATGTTGTACACACATAGGGCCTACACACTACTACTGATCTGTACAGAGGGTTGTGAATGAAGATGAATAATTCGTTTCGAGTCGCAGGGTTCTCATACGAGCCATCGCATTGGGCTGTATGGAGTAATTAAAAATAATTAGTGCTTTTATGTTTTAGTGCCTTGTTAACTGGTAACTGGAGGTTTTGTACTTTTTGGTATTTCATGCCCCATTTACCACAATTTTTGTAGTGTGTAAGGGTTGGGTGGTTTCGGAATTCGAAACTGGATAAGGGAACTACGTTGTTATATGATGTGATACATGTAATTGTCTGGAGGTGCAGCTGGCTTTGTCATTTTTATGACGTGATTAAGATTACAATGAAGACATCTTTTTGTCTTGTTCCTTGAGCTCAGATTTTTTAAACGATTTAAGACAATAAATTATGGAATACCTTTCGGAGCTCGTCTACTTGAGCACAAAAGTACTTTTGGAGTTACAAAGGAAAGTTGTTGGCGTAAGTAGGCCTACTTTTGTATGGAAAGGGAAGTATTCTTGTGTTAATTAAATCTTATCTGTGCATAACATACTTAATTTTATTTATGGGGGTTATTTGTTACGGTAATTAATGGTTCGTATTTGTATTACATTGTAGTAAGTACCGTATACACAAAATTTAAACAAAATTCTGATTCATTACTAAATAATTCATGTAATTGTATCGCAGAAATGTGGATCTCTGCAACCATTACAGAATGAAATTAATTCTTCGATAGTCTCGACAAATAGTAGTTTTACCCGTATTTCTAATCCTGAAAAACGTCTGAAAATCTGCTGCTGGACTAGATTTAATCTAATAATATCGATTACACGAAGTCGGAATTTAATTGTAAAATTCTAATTCGTGTTATTATTATTTAAACTCGGGTGTGGCAAGGCGGTTTAAAAAATAATGGTTTAAAAGTTGTAATAACTCCTTACCATAATACACCTGTCCAGTGTTAGGGTCAGTGAAGACAGCCTCAGGAGGGGGTGGACCGTAGTAGTACGCGTCATCATATGGTATCACGCAATCAGTCTCGCCATTCTCGTACCCTTCCGAATAATCTGTGGAAACAAAAGGATAATTTATCTTATTAGCATAATTATTAATACAGTAACACATTGCTGTACTGCATCGTTACAATTACTTTTTAAATTACATTTATCAGCAATAATGTTGAAACTTAACTCGGTTGAGCCATCATCATAATCTATTTGCCATTTAAAGATATTCAAATATTTTGAGCCCTTATTATAATTTGACTAAACTAGTCCATAGACATAACCTACCCTTGCACTAAATTGTGCAGAGCTTAAAAAACCATGATTTAAAGATCATTATAGACTTCTGAGAAACGTTAATGAGACTTCTTTTCCAACCATGTTACCCAACAATCAGGGGAAGCACGTTTTTATATTCCTTCACATATTTACTATTGACGGCACCATATACAACATCCAAGTACCCCTTAACTTCACCATACATTCAATCATACATATTTTTTTAGAATCTGCAGCCGCATTAAATAAAGTAAACTGAACTTCGCAGAGAGAGCTGCAACGCAAGAACAAAAGCTTTCATTTATGCAAATGAGCTCATCATCTCATGTACCGGCATATGCTCCTATTATTTTAAAATCCTCTTCATCTCCCAATCAGTCTCGTCTCTGAAAATGTAATCTCCATCTCCACAAACATAGCACTAACATTATGTACGCACACCAACAAACACAGACTTACAAACAACTACATACCTAAACCCGAACTTGAGACTCCTTCACATCCACAATAACATTTCTAGACAGTAGAGTACACATCAGTCGGGGATTTCTTTAAAAAAAATTGAACGTAGAGCCATTTTTTCTCATCTACAAATTTACATAACATTGTATGCAGAGGTAGTATTAACATACAAAGTTTGAAGAGACGTATGGAATAATATCTCAAAAGTCTTGAAGATGAGTTGTGCAAACAGGGGAAGACTAAGGAGTTTTCTATTTTTGAGTTCTAACTTGATTGATCCAGAAATAGACAATGGAGCTTTAAAGGGCAAATGGGCTTCCTTAAACTTTTTTTATTACTCACCTAAAGTGCTAACTGCATACATACATACGTGAGCCACAAGCTCATCAAACATCAAACTAGTTACTCGATACACACAGCAGACACACACACACAACCATCCAACACCAGCCAATTCTTTAAGTGAAACCACACACAAGAATTTAAAATGAGCTTCCCTTTCCTATTTACCAACTGATTCCAATATAATAAATCTCGGAAGGTTTGTCTGCTGTTGGTACATTGCAAGAAAGCAGCGACATACGAATTACGAGTAACCTACCCGACCTGCTGCTACAACATCTCATGACAGTGAGATTGGACTGTGACTTGTGACTTGGTCTACCGAAATTTTTTTCCTTCTTCTTCATAGCTGCTAAACGACAATGGTATTCGTTCAGGGTAAGATTATCCATCCTTCAAACAACATTCAGATTTAGAAGGGGATAGACCAGAGACTGAAAATCTACTTAGGTTTTTATGTTTTTGTTCTGGTGGCTTTGGAAAGCATGTAAATATAAATACACGCGGATACTAATGACTAATGAGAATCTTAAACTTTCCTACCTCCCTAACTTTTTAACCCTGGGAATGTCTAGAGTCTTGATCTTTATTTGGGTTTAATGAATGCTAGAACTTTGCATATAATATATACATATATTATATATCCAGGTTTCAAACAGTTCAAACTGCCCTTGCTCTGGCCAGGACTGATGGGAATAAGCTTGGAGCACTATCCTTCTGTTCTTCATAGCTTTCTTCCTTATGGATTCTTGGCGGAAGAACCTTGTCTTGAGTTTGGAGAGAATTATTCTAATCGAGCTTATAGATAACGAAAGTTTGAGACTTTCCTCGAAGTTTGGAAAATTTGCCTCCAGATTGGAAATAGGACGGACAGATTAAGTCTAGCGTATGCATAATGAGATGATGCAGTATTAAAATAAACTAAAATGGGATGTGATCCACTTCAACAAAGTTTATTTGGCTCTAAACCTACATCTCATCTCATCTCATGAGATGAAATGTGATGGGAGTAGGCTGGTCGGTTGGAAGATCATTGAGTTATGCTGATGAATTAGTGAGGAAAGTAATACAGATTTATCTACTCACGTGAAAAAAGAAGGTATTTTTTTCATATCTGGAATACTGTTTAAAAGTGCGATGCCGATAAAAAATTGTAAGTGCAATTGAAAACACATAAAAAGGGGTTGACAAGAAGAGCATTTTGTATTTTGAAGCACTTGGCTACAACATCGTTTGGTTAATTCTCTACTTTTCTCTTACAGCCCTGTGCCCTGTTTTTGGTTGTAATTGAGGAAACAGTTTTTTAAATTATCAGTTACTAATTGACTTATCATTAGTTTTCAGTTATGACCAGAACTTCTGACTTGGATTCCTAAACGTAACTCTTGACCCATATTACTAGGAACTAGCAAAAGTACTCGTTGGACTCTCGACTACTCACATCATTTCTCAACTTCTCTCATATTCAGAACATATTTTCAATAAATTCACACCCACTCTCTCAGCAGTAACAAAAACGTCCATCATGTTCTCAACATTTATTTTCTCTTTGTACTTTTGAAAAAATTCTCAAGAAACTGAAAGCCAAATCGATCTTGTCAACTCCAGCCTCACTCCTATTCATTCCCATAGTATACAACACCAAGACTTATACTCCATACCATCCTATAGAGTCATAAACCATCCCTACCAACATAACCATACGAATCTACTCTCTCAGAACTTATGAATTTCCCGAGGTTCTATCCAGTCGTAAAGAACTCTTTCAAACTCTCAATCCCGGAGTGAAAACAAGGAGAGAAATCCGCCACAAATCTTGTCTCAGATCCGTCAGCCCTGTTCCTACGGCCCATCATATCACATAACATTAATCATCATCCTCACCATCCAGTTCTTCCTTATTCAAACAATCTTCGCAAATCCTCCATATATCCATAAAGAGACGACTGAATCCCTTTCTTTACATTCTCAACTCGATGAAAATCTACACAGCCTGCCTCTCTCTCTGTGTCTCTCTAAGATATAGGTCGACATGGGTATAAGTACAAAGACGTAGTATAAATGCCCTGCAAGATAAAAGTATCATCTTCCTCCTATTTTGTGAGCCACATGAAGGGAGATTTTTGTCATCATCAACCTCCCTACAAATGTTGCCTTTTCCCACTCTGACACAAGCCATTAGATCCGTTCTCTTAAGGGAAACTCGCAGACAACCTCTACATAGTCTCAGAAAGATAATAGACTCGGTAAGATGTCCACAGAGCCTACAACTCTGGATTAAAAACGGTAGAAAAGATGCAATTTCCCTTAGACTTAGCTTAGGTAGCTCATCAAAAAGTATCAACTATGAGAAAACCGACTCACTGCGTCCTGTGGCTTTCTTCGTTTATCTGTTTTGTTTTGAAAGAGTAAAAAAGAGGAAGGGCAACTTAGCACATTCATTAAAATATCTTCCCTTTTCTCATATTAAAGTTCCGTAAGTTTTTTCTTGATGAGACAATCCCCCACTTGCCCAAAATTCCAATTTGAAACCAGAAATTTTATCCAACCTTTGAAATCTTTGAAAAATATTATGAACTTTTCAGACTTAACGGGGAAAATAGGTCATCGCGTTAATTGGCACTACATGTAAATTTTATAAGGAAGTGGCTGGGAATTGATTCCTCATGATAGCAGTTGTAATTATTATTATTATACATTTAGACTAGAATTTGAAGTTAAGGGTTCGGCAATTAAATTTTTTTTTGAAGAATCTTCTTCTTCATCTCCTTTCTATTCCGAGATGGTGAAGTAATTTGACTTTACATTTACATAATGGAATTCCTCAGTACAACTCTGAGAATGGTGGATTGTTTTCCAAGTCTTGGGTGGAAATGGAAAGTGTCTGAAGGGTACGGGACTTGTAATTAAGCTAATGGCCGTTGTTCCTGATGAGAATCATGATGATGATGATGGCGATGGTTGCAGTACGAGTGGTGGTGGCGGCCGTGGATCTCATAATGATGCAAATTCATCTAGCTTTTCATGCATACAAGAATGGAGGCTTTGGGTTGGAAAAGAAAGAAATTTAAAATGCATCGTATCAAAGAAATTATAGCCTGAATTTATAGTTTATAGCAGCCATCCCTTAAAAAAGGGGCAATCCCTTAAATTGGCATCAAACTTAATAATTCCGGCGTGGTTAATTGCGCTCATTTCTAAACCTTAATATTAAACTTACTTCTAGCGTGCCATCCCAAAATAAAAATGTCCCCTCGTCCCTGACATTTGACATTTCCTCCACATAGTTGGTGCAGTACCAAAACCGACAAATATTAGTCTGACACTCTGCCTTCCCAATGGCTGAAAATGAGGTGTCATTACTGCTAAAAGATTTGCGTGTCAAATTTTATAATAACATATCCCGTGTGGTTTTCTTCAAAACTATTTTCACCCTTTGCAACTATTAAGAGGACACAAGTAATAGTAATGCGAGTCTAACTGCGTAATTTCCTTTTGACATTTCCAACTTCCGAAAAACTTGGACACGGTATCAATGGAATCATGATGAATGGTACCATCATCAATAGCCATTTCGGACATCAGCAGGCGATCTGGCATTTTCAGTTCTCTCACAACTGTCAAAGCATTCCATACTTGATTGTTGATAGTTGTTCGGATACTTGGGTATCATAAAACCCGTCCCTTATAAATACATTAGTTTCAATTCTGCTCCAAGTTTATTTTCGATCCCTAATGTTCCATTTCAGTCGGTATTTTTTTGTCTCCTTAAGTTGCCTCCCTTGTAACTTGACTTTGAAGAGGAACAAATGATCAGTTCTCACACAAAGTTCCAAGTACTGAGACAACATTCTAGATTCTACATCTTTCAGATACAATCGAGCCATTCTTCTACCCTAAATAATCCTCTCATGGTTCATATTTCAAGTAACTTCTCGTGTTGTTAAAACCTTTAAGAGAGCCTTTCCTCTGTTCCTCTAATTCCAACCCACACGTTGGTAGACACCGGTATGCAAGCCTCTGTCAGGCCTCTGGTAGGAGAACCAGCTTCATGGATAATATAGACACAGCAGAGCACAGTCCTGAAATAGGAAGCCGAGTCAGCTAATAAGACAGCTGGATGATGAATGATTCCTTGGCCGTGGTCTTCTTGCCAAAAAACAGTCAATGCCGACCCTAATAAGTTTAAAATATATATACGTGTCTACTTCCATTCTATTCCTTGTGTTTTCTTTCAGACAGTTCTCATCAATCTTGTTACCTTATGCTTCCTTGATACACAAATACATCTACAAATCTACCTATTCTATACAGCTATACTTTTACTGCATGTGCGGTAGCTCCGTTTTTGGTCTCGATGAAAATAAGTTCTCAAGCCTTATTTTGGAGCTGAGGAGCGTCATTTTGTTAGCCTGTATGATTTTCACTGGGCGTCAATTAGCAATTTGCATTCCTCCTGTACTAATGCCGTTCTAGGGAAAATTTAAACTCAGGCTAGCCCTTTATATCAAATAATATTTTCGTAGCCTTCATAATGCATGTGGCTTACTCTTATCTGTGAAGTCAGGGCTTGCAATTTAAATAAACAATAGAAGGGACCTGTGCAGACAGATTGTTCCTTTCCAACTTCCCAACCGAGCCTTCTTATGCGTCCCACTTTCAGCCTTTTTGACAAAAAAAAAACTACTTCATAAATTTCGTTCCATTTTCCATCTCATATCATTCCTTTACCCCCCGCACATGTAACAACCTTCTCATCCCAAAGTACAGATGTTTCTCTACGTGACACTTGACATTTAAGAACTCTCGCCCTGTCCTGAGACACAAGCTAATGATAAGATGTGCCAACTCTCCACGATGTGAGATGAAAAGGCAAAAGTTACAAGTGTAACGTCAAGAAAGTTTGTTCTTTCAAAATCTCAAAGCCTCAAAACTATGCACGGCTAAATCATCGTAATCCTTCAGAAAAAATCCCCGTCTGCATAACGATTACAAGCAACGCTGTAACGCACTGCCCGACACGTATACAAGGGGGTATTATAACACACGTATAAAAAATATATATTTTTATATAACCGAGAGAGTCATGACATTTAATATTTAAAATGTATTAAGTCCCTTCAGCACAAAACTCATCTCAGGCTCCTAGACATCGGACAGACAGGCAGACACTAGTCGGTTGATAAAGATATTATGGGGGGATGCGGATAAAAGCAATCTAGATCACCTGAGGTAAAATGAATCTGAAATGTGTAACACATATCCACCACCACATATTCTGTACGGTAGAGTGAACGTCAACGTTGAATGGTGGTGTGTAGAGTTAGGTTAGATTTTTAATACATTTTTTTAATGTGAAATGTCTGGTTGAGGAAATTGTCTCAGGGATTATAAATTATCATCCGTAAGGGTCATTATTAATCAGTATTAGGCCCCATCAAACATCCGCCTCGCATGAGTTTCTTTTCCATTGCATGATGTGTTCAAAAGCTCGTCTCGTTTTAATAAAACATTCCAATTCTCTTGAAGCTCCTCTTATCCTTGGCTTTGGCTATGACTTTCTGATTTTGTTATCAGCATTTTCACTAGTTTTTAATAAATGGGTGAGGCCACTGATAGAGTGAACGAATGTTGAAAGTGTGTGTATTCAAAATTGGATTAAGAATCAAATCATGACATAGTAGTCCTCATGTACGTATGTGATATGGGTTCATTCATTTTATAATATTTCAGATGAACTTTAACCTACGATTTCTTCATCAGATGGATTGGGATTAGAGATAATCTTTTATTGGCTTAGACAGTCTTGGAAGAGAATCTCGTTAAGCTGGAAATGTATTAGACGCACATGCACATGGTGTTATTAAAAAAAGATTTTTAGGTCAAACGTCAGTTCCTCATCTGTCATTTAGAAAGCGGGATTTTCTTAACTATAAGTAAGTTTCCTAGATAAATATCTCAACTCCAGAATTAATAACCAGTCCTACCTAATACGCATGATTAAAGCCTGTCATCCTTTCACTGGAGAAAGTCTACGATGAGAAAGAAAGTTTTAATAATTCCCTATGGGAATCTCATTTGCTCCTAGAGTGTGTTTAAAATATTCAGACCAACTGATGACATATCCACAAGTAGCTGTAGCTGCATTACAAAGCTACATATTACATTACATATAAGTTTTGTAATCCACTAAGGAGAGTCTACAACGTATACTGTTATTAGAATGTCTCTTAAATATTCCTATTGAAAACATTCCAAACCACAGAATCTCAAAATGTCATTTGTAGAATTTCCTAATGGAATTTCCCGTTTCTAATGTCTCCTCAACGATAATATTACTATCTCTGTGGGTACGCATTTTTGCTACAGGGTGAACTGGAAGAAACTGTCTAGAATAAAGAATACGAATTCTCAACTATTCCCTTCAGCCTGAATTGGAATTTCATAGAAGCTGTAGAAACAAATAATATTAAACATAAGAGAGAACATTTTCTTCCACCCTGTATTTTTTTTTATGTGCAGTGAAGGGGTTGTTGAATGAAATTTCATCTCCACTTCAATCTCCCGTGTCTCCAGAGAAAAGGGGAAGAATAATATGAAATGATGAAAAAAGTCGAGGCACATATTATTTACTACTGAAACATGTGTACCATTTAGAGGCTGGAGGCAGAATAACGGAGCAGATGTACTGTATTATGGTCTATAATGTGACTGTTGTACATGTATGTGTTGTCTTGTTGTATAACTTATTTACTTTTAATATTTCTAGATACCAAATTGGAATATGAATGTGGAATACTTGGAAGTAGGTGTGTAGCAATTAAGTATTGTGTAAAATGAAAAAAAACCTGTCAGAAGTAAATGCAACGACTTTTGACTATGCACGCGACAATATTTTAAATTCGACAATTAGAAATATCTCACACGACATCCATCATCCCTTTTGAGTGTAAGGAGAAGAAAATTGACGAGATGAAAAACAAGTTACGGTATTATTGAAAACACGCTGACAGTTTCAATGTTTCAAACTATATCCGTTCTTTTGTTCTATATTGGAAACCCATTAGAACTACCTTCAATGCCATCCAACAAATGGCCGGTTTGACATCCCCGTCTGTAATTATGATACACGCTTTCCCCATTTCCTGTCACCCGTGTACACTAGAAATTTTGACTGAGAAAACAGGAGCTTACCAGAATTGATCTCATTAGTAGACTGGGTGTCAGGAGTGCCGTTATTAGAGGCGGAAGGTGTCGTGGTCGTTGAGGTGCTGTCAACAGAAGATTTCTTCTGTGACAAGTAGCCCTTCTTGAACAACACATCTTGTCGCGGCGTGGTTATCTTCGTATACTCATCTGTAAACATCAGAAAAAAATACACTTTTATTTCATACCCAAGAATACTATTAATATTATTGGGGACTCGGGATATGTTTGGTGTACACGAAAATACGATGAGATAAATTGACATCCATTCCGCCCTGACATTTCCCATCAAATATTCACCACTATGCACTTCAACCCGTCTGTCTTTGTCCCCGTCTTTCTTATCATGTCTTTTGATCACAAGACAGCTCTGGTACTATTTCCACAACTAATATTTTATGTACTTTCCTTCTACAGATTCGGAGAGATTCTAAATTGTAGCAGCAGTAAGATAGACATCAAATGTCACATACCCGCTCGATACGATGTGAAATGTAAGTATACGAGTGCATACAGGGACTAGTGTCCACTAACTCAAAGTCGTTCCAGGCTCATTTTTTCCTCTCTAAATTGTCACTAATACCCCTTCTTGATGGACCAAATTGAAGCAATCATAGTCTCCAAATCCACTTGGAAGGTAATCTATTTTCTATCACCCTTTTCTCTACAAAAATGTCAGGGTAGAAGCTTCTCAAGGTAGACAATGTCAAAAACCCCTAGGAATCTTGAAAACACTCATGAATTCATGATGAACTGACTGATCCATTTCCCCACTTGCCTTTAGTCTTCCTAACCGATCTCTACATTCGTGTAATTTGGAAGTAATGAAGGGTAAAATGATAGTATAATGCTTTAAATTGTGCGCATAATTTCATCATAATAATACCGATCGGCAACTAAACTGAGAAAGAGCCAACTTTTCTCCCCAAGACGTAAAGCTTGCGGTCTTAATTGCTCATAAGAAAAAGTTTTACCTCCCATATCAAGGTATAGAAAAGATGTATAAAAGAAGTCAAAAGCTGTTACTAAAAGATGGAGATTTTGAAATCCCGTGAAAACTTGTCATTAATAATCCCTCCGTATTCGTACCACCCAGATTCCATATTAGAGTATCATATACCCACACTGTCCATCAGAATCAGAAAGAGCCTCAGTCAGACTAGCCGAGCCGGAAAACTTTTCCTGGCACTTGGCAGGAGGAAGATTTTAAAAAGGAAAATCCCATAAGTTTTATGAGCTTTTTTATTTAAAACTTTGGAAATTACTGAATCCCTCTATTTCCTACTCCAACCTGTCTCTATATACTATCATCATGCTTTACACGTGAGGCTTTCTGTTACAACTACGTGATTCTAGATAGCATTTGTAGCAGATAGTCGATGATAGTTTGAATACAGGATATAAAACATAGAGTAGGAAGGTAAATACGCCCAGAGTGATTAGGTAGATGGAGAGTTGTTGGACTTGATGGAGAAAGGGCCAGACTAGTGAGGGAAGATGCCTCTCACCTCTCATGAATATTCTATTGAGATTTAAAGGGTTCTGAGGGTTAGTTACTCTGGGTGGAATTACTTGAACATAGTCTGAACTATATCCTTCATGCCTGTATCCTTTGTCGAAAATAGACTTTACTACCATTCTCCTATTAGAGGAATAATAATAATCTATAATAGTGCTAATGGCAATGTAGTACTATGTATGCATAGACCGTATGAGCCTGTGGGGTAGTGTGAGTACCTACAACAAAGGAAAGTCTTTATGATTTCTTCTTCTTCGTTGTACGAAGAGTGTGAGGAATAAGGAATGCAGATTTAGAAAGAAAGAAAAGAATTCAGTCCCAATGGGGGAATTACTTGGAAGTATTAATATGGACGGATGGAAACCCTCGGAGATGAGAAGTTTAGAAATGTTTTTATGATTTATTTCAATTTTTTGAATTCATTAATGAGGAGTTGGTATAGGATTTAGTAATAGCCTAACAGGATTAACACTTTGGCTCTTAGAAAGATGAGATTGAGTTTGATTGAAGAAAATTTGCATTCGAGAATATTTTTAATAAAAAATATGTAAAAAGGGGATTTGGTATCGGTGTTAATTCTTATACTTAGAAGATTGCATTTTAATTATTGTTTAGCTCCATTCGAGTCACTCGTATTGAAAAGAATGGATGGGGAAAGGCACATCAGTAGTATTTCAACAATTTTACAAATCTTTTAGATCTTTTACATGTCTATACTCTACATTCAAGAAATGTATTGTTTAAACTTTTAAATCAACTTAGAAATACGATAATATACTTTTAATTAGTTCAGAGTTTTATCAGTTTATTTAAGGACGATGGGTTATAATCTTTCTACTAAGCATTTCGATGGATATTTTTTATAGCGTAAATAAAATTTATAATCTAAAGATCCTGTAGCTATTTATATACTCTATTGCGTATGTAAACTCCAGTACCATATCTTCCACGTCTTAAGTACAACCTTCAACTGTTAGTAAAATTATTAAAGAATAACAACTACTAAATAAGCTTTACAATTAGGTCTGGAAACAAATTTAGAAGCAACAGCTTCTTCCCTAAGGTTTTTGTAGTTCACTATAATCCGAAACAAGAATCCGACAACATACTGACTGAAGGCCAAAGGTCACACTTGTTACAAGTACTCAAGGCAATTTTAGTTTAACGACAGCGTTAATAAAGATTCAGCACATTGGTCACATCACATGCTCCTTGCACATACATACCGCGGTATACACTAGAAGAATATAAGCCAGACTTAAATAAACTGCCTACACATATATTTAGTCATTCCATTCCACGGATGGTTACAAGCCTAGCCTTCATTCGATATGGAATTCGGATTCTTTGAATTTCTAAACCTTGAGAAATGGGAAAGTCAAAAGTTTCCCCGTAAAAATAGAAACTGGGTAAAAATCTTGTGCCAAAAATAATTATGCAATCGTCATGTGCTCCAAATTGTGTTACGAACAATTCATCCCCTCTTCAGCTGCTCAAATCAATCCAAGTTGTACAATAGTAAAGAGTCTAGATTTATTTTTATACCATTGAAAAAAACGTACGCGTGATGATGATGATCTTTAGGAAAAATGTAGTTCATTTCAGATAAGTGGAAAGTAACAGTGTTAAAGTTGTATTCTTACCAGTACGATGCGAGGGTTAAAATTTAAGGAATTAACCACGAACATCCACAAAAAAGTTTCAAGCAGTGGATTGTGGATTTGTCTATTTTCATTCAGTAATCACGCAGACTATAGACTATTTTTACCTTAACACTTTATATCTATTCTCATGAGTTTTGATGTTACATTATATTGTCCTCAACCGGATTTTTCAGTATTGTTTAGAATGATGCTGAGGGACCACCTGGCCCAGAAAATGACAAGAAATTTTATAACTGATTATTTACTTCTGAGACTCCACCCGGAAATCTATTCTTATCTTTGTAACTGGTTAACAATTGAGTATTCTACGCTATTCAAAAATATGGCTTTTTCATAGCTAGCAAGATTAACTGGGATTACAGTCCTAGATTTAGGATCAAGTTTCTCTTTAGAACTGATTTTTTAGTATTCTAGGAATTAAATAATTACATGAGATATCTTCTACATAAAATTGTAAAAATGTATCTAACTAACTAACTATCTATCTATATCCGTCATGAGCTATAGAACCATACTTCCCGACCTCGCAGGTCAAATCTGAATAGC
>JAQFYM010002525.1:0-23151 GCA_034694785.1 Agrenia bidenticulata
ACCAGAGAAAAATCAGATGCGCCGTGTGTATTTTGTGTCGTTTTACGTTTTTTTTTACGTAAAAATTATGCATGTTTGCTTGTAATATGTATTGTAAGACTGTTGGTGTGTCTTCAAACTTTTATATATTGTTTTTTACATGCATCCTTTGTTTCCATAAGTTTTTTCTGTGACATGTTACTGCGCATTTACATATTATATCCTTACATGGTGAAATACAATTGATATACCTCTGAAAATACAGAAATAAATACGACGGATACGTCCATGTTTATTTAAAATAAGAGGATATGTGGTACCTATATAACAACAATTTCTGGTATATTGCCATTTTTTCTGTTGTTGTAAAGACCAACATAAAATTTAATATTTAAAGTAATGTACGGACTATTGTTAGTTTAAACTTATTAAAAAAGATGTACCTATGAAAGCGGTCGCTTTTTTTGCAAAGCGTGACGGAAACTCTTTTGTCTACGCATTGGCATCAGAGGCATACATTTTAAATACAAAGGCCTTCATGCTCTCCTCAATTGATAGGAACTATAAAAGTTACAGTTAAATTATTTTTTAAAACATGTTTTGTTTAGTATTACATTTTCTGTTACCTATAATTTCATTTTGTAATACACACACCAAATATAGTTACCTATAGGTATAATATTTTTATCCATAACTCGGAAAAAAAATTGACATACGTAAATCCTTATGAATACGACAAAACGACACGAACACACTTATATCTGCAATAAAAATGCTTTAAAATTACATTTGCTAGTAAGCTGACAAGACAAAACTTTTGTTTTATAAGGGGCCATGCCTTTTTGTTTTGTAACTTCTTAGTTTAAAATAAAAATTACGCCATGAATATGTTTTTTATTGGTTCTATCGAACTTAGCAGCATACATAAGTGTAAAAAATATATACAGATGCACTTTTATACTACGGCATGCATGCAGCAACAAGATTAGGTTGTCCCTGGTATTCGAGGATTCGAAAAAATGATCCGAACCGTGCCAAAAAAAATTTTTGCCACAAGGGTCAGAACAAAAAAACATGAAATCAAAAAGGCGATCTGCTTCTTTACTATCTTTTTGTTGTAATATTTTATTAGATAATTCTTGTTGTAGAAATAATAACATTTTTTCCATATCAAAATTTTTAAAGCAATATATGTGCTTACTGTATATCAATAAAAAGCGCGTAAAACATTTTAAATACTTATGTTGTACTAGATTAAACTAAATAGCAAGCTGAATGTATACTGTCGAAGAGTACTTTGCATATGCCTAACTCTTAAATCTTTTTGTCAACTATTCCATTATAAAATAGTCAAAGTTTAACATCAATCTGCGTAAACTCTAACCTGCTAGTTTTTTGCAAATTTCAGTCGCATTACAATCATTGATTCTATTTTTATTAAGATATTGTATCTGTGCATTTTTATCATTAAATTAGACGTGCCTGTAAAAAAAAAATCATTGCCAGTAACAAAAAAAAAATAACAAACTTCTTGCCTGATTAATAAAATATTATTACTTTTTTATACATCGGGACAGGGGCAAATATACCGATTGAATACAATTAATACAAAACACAGGTACCACTATTCTTGGAGCCTTTATTGTAGTTCAGAACCCTTTTTTATAAGACGATGCATAATACATGGACATATACTAAAATGTAAATAAAAAAAACAACTATATGCTAAAAAAAATCAAATCAAAAAAAAAATTAAAATAAAAAAAAAATTGTGGTTATATCGACAGTAATAACATGAAAGTTTTTTATTTTTATAACCAAATCTGTATATGCTCGTCTATATCAATAATCTGTAGATGCATTTGCTAAAGAGCCACGAAAAAACTCTTGTGTTCATAAAATGAAAAGCTGTAAATTGGCTATATTATCGTAATGCGCTTAACGTAAACCTTTGTTTTCTGTTAACAAAGTTTTTCATGTACTAGCACTGCATGAGAATTTTCATACTGCTTTACTGTTTTACATGCTCATCACCCATCTGTTATAATTCTTGTTTTTTTAACGTCATGCAATAATATAGGAGTGTATAGTGGCATTCGTGTCTAATTCTGCCACTAAACATCCGTATGCGGTCACCGATTCTACTAACCATACAACCTATGGTTAATCAATCCAAGTTGGTATAACTCCTTTCTCTATCTCTAATGTCGTTTTTTTCACAAAACAATTACTCAACAAGATTTTCTATTTTTTTTTCTCCCCCTAAAAAGAGATGTATTTTTTTAAGATCTTTACACCTATACTTCCAAGACTTCCGGTCCTATCTTTCCCTTTTTATATTGTTTTTTTAATTTGGTTTGCCTAACTTAAAATCGTGTTAGCACATAAAATCCCACAATTAACTATAATTTGCACGTGGGTCTGTATTTCAAAAAACATGTATATAATTTTTAAAATGCATTTAATAAGTAGTTTATGTTGCTTGCAGGTGCTCGCACTTACGCTTTACAAAGTTTGTTTGAAATGGCTGTGTTTATGCGTAAATCAGCCACAAATAAATAAATATTTCTTATTCTATATTTTTCGGTTTTTTTATTCTTTGATTTTGCACCCCTTACGTATAAGTCCGTGCACGAAAGTTTAATTTCATTACGATAACTCTATATATCTACAGGATTTTGAATGTTTTATCTTCCGAGGAATGGTTTATGAAATAATTCGGGCGTCGTTGCGGGTAAAAAAAAACAAAACACAAAAAAAAAAGCATATGATTATTCGCTCCCAATATAAGAGGGTGTTTTAATCCTACAATAAGATCCCTAGCAGTGGCGGATCTGATTGTTTATTACAAAAAGAGTGGTCTCAAAAATAGTAAATTATTTATATAAGGGCTTGTAATCATAAAACAGTACACACAAAAAATTGTCGTCGTAGTTAAAAGCAATTTTTTTTTCATGGAAACACTTGAACTCCCCGCCCCTCCGCCCCCCCCCCCGTGTCTCCCCACCCCCACCACTTTTCAAGTACTGGTCGAAAGGTTAGTAAAACCATAACAATACACCAATATTGCGACATAATAATTTTTTATGTAATAACTAGGAATACCAAAATTGACGTAAAAAGTCAATTTTTAATATACAAAATTGACTAAATTGACCGTTTTCGCTTAAACAATAATAAAGCATTGTGTTCTTTTTAAAAAATGCCTACAAAATCTGTTTTAAGACAGAAAATTAAAATATATGTGATACTTGTATGTAATGGTTTAAGTAAAAAAATATTGAAAAAACTAAACAAGGGTTCATGATGTTTTATGATTGTTTGGTTTTAATTTTTTTAAAATTTTCTATCTTTACGTAAAATGCACAATTGCAATCGTTTATTTTACAAACAGGAGAATCGTGGTATCGTAGTAAATTCCAAATTATACGTATATTGTAATTTTTATGCATAACAATGACATTTATAAAAACATAATTTGTATGAATATCTATTATCTGTTGGTTTTAATGTGTTTTTTATAAGAATATTTTTCAATCCCAAGAAATTAACAATAACCGAGTAGACATAACAATTAAAACCCCTACATAAAGTTAAATCGTTATACTACAAGCTTTGGGTAAATGTCAATTAAGCGTCTATAGATCCTATACATGAATGTTTTAATATTTCATTTTTATTAACAAGTCAAATACATTATGAAAAGTAATATCAGATATTTGTAAACATAACATAAAATACAGAAAAAGTTGGTGTATAATGCTTTTTTACATTTCGCAATTCTTTTTATATTTATTTTAAAACAGTATTTTTATCTCTTTACATCATATATACTTGTCATGGTTCTTTGGGACTGAGTAATCATTAAATATATACTGTTCTTTTTATACGTAATGCTAATATTTTTTTGTTGTAAATTGAGATATTTCTGCATAATTTAAATTCCCTGAAAACATAAAAAATAGCCGAATTGACAATACGGTCAATTTTCTGGCAAAAATTGACTTTGGTTGCCCTAGTAAAAACCTAGCAATTTAAGATTAGCTGTCTGCAATTGCAGATTGTTTCGCGTGAGATATGAACTAACTCTGCTATAAAAGCTAACTTTAACCAAAATAATTTATCGTGTTGAATTTTTGAAAAGGCTAAACTGTCTTTTTTGGACTGTTTAAGTCATTTTTATACTCCCTACAAAATACTAAAATCCAATATACACAACAGGGCGAGATTGGATTAAAACTGCAAAAAACGCGGCATACCCGGTTTAAGCAAAAAGAATGTCGACTTTATGTGGCGAAATGTCATATGGTGTACACTACAGTATTTACAAGTAGTTTCAGTTGTATATGTTACGTTAAATACAGTTATAAAATTACGAAACAGAAAACAAGAAACTAAAAATAGACCTATGGAACATAAAAAATTTTTTATAAAAAGTAGTATATAGAAAAGTAAGGTTTAATATTAGACGACAATGCGTAGATTCCGCTAACTCAAAAAATATCCCACGTTCATTAAACTTGTTAATAGAATTGAAGAGACAAGCTTGAAGGGATTTGTTTATGTAGTAGTATTATAGAAAAATTATAATTGTTTTTAAAACCCTAAAAAAAATAGTAAAATGATTACTCATAAGGTACAATTCGTAATTTTTTCTTGGTTTTAATATGGACTCGTCAATTTGCTTCTCTAACTAAAAAGCCTGTAAAAGCTTTTTCTGTGCACAATAACTACAAGTTTTTTATACATGAAATGTTGTATTTATACCGTGCTATGAGATACTTCATCAACATTTTTTTTTTGGCAGATTTTTTGTATCAACCATAATTGTATTTTTTAGACAACATTATCTATGCATTCCATAATTACAATATTGTACAATAATAAGACACCTTTTTATAGATTTTTTTGTATTCTTTTCTGAGGTAAAATACCATTAAAATCTACATCTTCTTAGACAAAAGTCTAATTTTTTGGTTATTTTGTAGTTTGTGCTCGCAATTAATAATTGAAGTGGTTTAAACTCGCAATAAAAACAATCAATAACGCAACGCGATCCAATTAGTAGGCAACTTTTGACTGTATTGTTTATCTATATAAAAATATTAATATACTATCTTCACAAGCATTTTTTTTCTATATACTGCCTTGAAGGACCAATATTGTTTTTTGTTCTAGGAGCTAAATATACAATGTATTTTGACTAAAATAAATACTTCTTAATGTTGTTTTGTTAGGTATTTTATGGGATTTAACTTTTGTGTAAAAAAAAAATCTTTTTTTGTTCTTTTTTAGTTTATTATTCCAAGTATTTAAAATCTAAAAATTTTGTCTTTGTCACACATGCGGATTATTTTCCAAAATAAATGAATTTTATTTCTTTGCATGATTCAACTTGAATTTGTGGGTATTTGCAGATTTTTCAATCACTTTATGTCAGTATTTATAACTTTTCATATATACAAAAAAAAAACCGTTACGCGATTTTTTTTGCCTCCGTGGTTTTAGCAAGCATTAAAAATAGATGCGTCAGGTAAAAAACTATAATGCTAACTTGTTCATCCATTAATAATTTTATCGGGTTGTATCCTTTGATTTTTTGTACTTAATATTGGTGCATATTTTTTTGCCGCTTCCTAATCTGCAGGTGCGGCCTAGCCGCACAACTTTTTGATGAACAATCAAAATTTATATAGCAGGTATTATACTACGCCATAGCTGCTTTAAGTTGTGCAATATTTTTGTCAAATGCCAACTTAAGCCCATCAGATTGTATTCAATTTGTTGTGACTATATAATATTTTTATACATTTTAAAAAAAATCCACAATATGCATGTTTAAAGTTCTGAATCTATCCTTTTAAATACGTTGTACTTTTATAAAGATGCTTTTTATGTCTCATAGATCGTACACTTATCACTTTTATTTCTAAAAAATTGCATAGTAACCTACCCCAATTTGCTTGTGTGCATTTGTAAAAATTATTTTTCTTGAATGCGCTTTCTTTAGTTCTGACTTTTTTTCAAAAAACAATTTCACACGCTTACGAATATTTATAGAGCTTGATTCATAGATTTCAGTAAATGTTTCATGTGTAAAAGGTATTTTATTGCTTAATATACAGACGAAAAATATAAAAAGTAATAATATAAGTAAAATAGTTGCCAATGGTGACTGATAATACATAATCTGGCACTAAATTATTCTTATTCAAATCTTGACATGCCATTTCGTCAGTGTTTAACACAAAAAGGCTCTTTTATTTTTTTAAATACACTGTCTTTTTCTTAGAAACAATTTGATTAGCGAGTATATAACGATATCATTTTTAAGTTCATTAGTTGTAGTTTTACATTGTATAAAATCTAAGGGTCTTTTTTTAAAATGCAAAAATTAAAAAAATATTCTATTATAGAATGCAACAACATATATATAAAAAACATAATATAAATATTATAGAAAAAAGCCTATTTTTAATAATCACAAAGTGTGTTTTAACTTACTTGAGTATTACGAAGGAATCAAAAAAAAAATATTATAGTTCTTATTAGAGGAAAAATTTGGAATGTAAAAATTCTCCAGAATACAGAAAAGTTTACCAAAAAAAGAACTTTATTTACAGATTTCCTGTATATCTAATCTTTTGTATTTGTATGAAGCTTGATTTTTGACGTTACTTTGCTAAAACTCTCTTTGATAGATCTTTTAGTCAAAGGCCAGCGTACAGGATTTTGATATTGTTTTGATGGTTTATCATGTATTTCTGTTGCAATTTACATACAAATTATTACTCTTAAACAGGGATTTTTTTGTAGGGAGGCAGGAGGGGGGGGCTGAGCCCCCCTAGGATTTTTAAAATTCAAATGTAAGAAACGATGTTATCAGAACTAAACTACTTGGTAATCTTAAACGTATTTTTTTCTTTTCAATAACACTATTTTAACAAATCTTCTTTAATATTTTTAAAAACTAGAAAAATTGCAATACTTTTGTAAATGCAACAGGCATGTAAATAAAAACGCAGATAAAAGGTTTATAAGCAACAAACTGTTAATACAGAATATTCTAGCGCATAAAAGCGAATTTTTTCGTTTTTAACTGCTATAAACGTAAGCATACCGGTCAGATTGAAGCAATTTTTTGTAAGTAGAAATCATGATACAAGGGTTGCAAATGTTCATTGGCAGAGCTTGTGTAGATAAAGTATTTAGTTTGTATTATTTTGGCACGTGGAAACTACGAGTCAGAAGAATAGTTTTTTTTACAAAAAACCTAATATTCAATTTTTTTCTATGTTTTTTCAAAGATGCAGAAATGTACGACAAGAACATTTACAACCACTGTAATCTTACAAGATGCGGTTTTATTTTTGTTAAAAGTGAGTGCTGATTCTTAATTTTAAACAGAGTAGGGTCATACCAGTTTTGGCTGTCAAACTACAAAGAAATATAACTACCATTTGTAAAAGTATGACGGTATTTAGTCTGGCTTATTTAGTGTTAATGATTTATGGAATAGTGAATTGCCTACCATAAAAAAAAATGTAATCGTAAGAAATATGATTTTAAGGCATAAAGACCTTCCTTTGTCTTTTTTTTATATAAATATTGCTAAAGTTAAGCAGTCGTCAACAATTTATCCAATAGATATTTCTTGTTTGAAAAATAAAATCTTATTGCAGAAATTTCTTTTTTTTGCATCGCAGATTTTTATCTGCAATAAAAAAACTCATCAAAGAGAGTGACTAAATTTGTTATTATTTTAAAACGACCAATTTTTTTTTTTTTCAGATATTTTTCATCTTGTTTTTTTTTTTATTTTTTATTTTGGAACCTTTTTTTGTATTCATAAACCCTTTTTTGACATATTGATATTGCAAAAATCTTTTATCTTTTAATAAAATGGAACGAGCCTAAAAAATGTATCTAGGGCAATCGCATGGTCTTTTTGCATTTTTAAGACTATGTATGATTACTCATATACTAAAAAATGTTACTGTTCGAGCACATTTTTTATTTATCAAAATTTTAAACGGTATATGTTGTAGATATTGTAAAACACGGCAACCTTTAAAACTCAGAATGCTTGCCGTATTAAGCAACCTACATAAAAATTACTTTTGAATTACGGGAACGTTGCTATTATTGGACCACAAATTAATGACTATGTAATTAGAGCAATATGAGCATTTTTTTTGTATTATAAAAAAAACTAATTTAGTTTTTTTTTTTATTATTACCATATTTGTGTAGATATAAAAGCGGCTTTTTTTTACATGGTCTATTGAAAAAAATTATTTACTCTGTCTGAAGGCTCTGGTCGTATGTGTAAACAAAAAACAAAACCAATGAAAACCTCTTGTAAAGAAAAACATGTACTTCTCATGCCCCTAGCGATTTTTTTTACGAATTAAGCCCTTCTCTTGACCCTTTTGCGTTTTTAAGCACTTTTTAGTCTTTTTTAAGCACAAAAATATTCAAGGATTCTTCATACGTCTTTTTTTTGCTACCAAAGTATAAAACTCCGATATTTATCAGCCTAAAAATAAAAATAAAAAATAAAATGACGTTTCAAGTGCATACGAATCTCAAAACTAAAAAACTAAAGTCCATTATGTTCAATATATTCTAATACAAATATCAGTAAAAGCGAAATTCTATACGATAATGTGTATCTGGGGTAACATCTGAATTTGAGTTTTTATCGGTCTAATTTTGTATTTTTTACGACCCACTATTTAGAATCTAACAAAAAAAAAACAAATCCCGCGAAAGGGTTAACGGGCTTCCTTTAAAAAAAGTACATAGTTGCAAAAGTTAAAGAAACTTGGCTTGTACAGGTAAAACCCATATTTATGCTAGCACTATTCGATGAATACCTAAATGTATTTATTCTATTGTTCATTTTATCTTTGTTCGTATGCGATAAAGTCCGATAATTTGATTTCATAGATCTGGCTGTATCAAAAAAATATGAGCACAATTTGTTAATGGAATCATTTAAACGTTATAAAATTATGTTAATTTAAAAATTTCACTTTAAGATGTAGTTTTTTAAAATTGCTAAAAACATATTATCTTAAAATATTTAAAACTCGCCAAATTCTACTCGAGCAACTAACACTGGATTATATTAGCTATATTGTGACTTGTATTTATTGCACGTGTAAAAACCAACTAACATTAGAAAATTGTCACAAGAGAAAAATATATGTTTCGGCTTATCTCTGCAATTATCCACCTGATAGATTCGTTTAAGAGTAGGTTTTCGTACAAAAATCAAGGTTGGTCAGGACGAAGCAGCATTTGATATTTTGCTTATAAATGGTTAAAAAAAATTTTTGGCTTATGTATGTGGATGATATTTTTGGGAGACGGATTTCGATATATAATAGCTAGAAAACTTTTCGTATGTTTTATCCTTTTGGACAAACAATATTTTTGTGTTTTCCTTGGATATACAAAAATTTTAGCAACTAGTATAAAATTTTCAAACCTTGTGTCTATAATTTTTTAAACGCTTTGATTAAAGGTATTTGCCCAATTTGTTAAAAAACAGCGAAGAATTGCCTTAAATTACTATACAAAGCAAAAATATGAACTGTTTTATAATATAATCTTAGGATAATAAAAACCTATATTTTAAAAGTTTCTTTTTATATCCTCTTTTTCTTATCTACTTGGGCGCGTTTTCCTTTCCAGAACAAAGCTAAAATAAGCATAAAGCTGAGACCTTAGGTAATATGCATATTTTGAGACAGTTTATGTTCTGCGTACGCCATTCCACTGGCAATATCACTTTTTATTGGACAAGTTGTATGTAGTCTTTATGTCGGTCTAAAAACATCAGGCAAAACAGAATCGATGTAGAAACATAATGGAAATGTAAAATTGCTTGTATTTGTGTCAAGTCAGTTAAAATATCATAACTGTTTTTAAATTTTTTGTGGATCATTTTTTAGAATTATAAAGGTTAAAAATTGGCCCGTTTGAGGCACAAAAATACAAAAAGCACGTTTAATGCCACTGTGCAACCTTTGCAGTATATTTTGCTTGCAACTTTCTTGTACTTAAAGCTAATCAGAAACACTGCTTGCAAAAAATAGAGCCTTAGACATCTGACAAAAAAAAACACCAGAAAATGCAATATTAACATTTGCTTCTGTTTTGTCTTGTGTTTACGGTCTGTTTTTGTTAAAGCTGTAGTGTTTATCTCATATATAGAGACTTCGAAAAGGCTTGCGGCCATATAAAGCAAAACAACAATATATTTCCTTATAATTTCCATTATGACAAAATAAGACAATGGATAAATAAGGGCATAAAAAATGCAAAATTTTAAATCCAAAAACTTTTAACTGCAAAAATTTTTCAAAAATGCATTTTTGCAAACAATAAACTTTCTAAAATATTATACTGTTCTATTTCAGCCCGATGCATACTGCCTACGGTTATGCATATCGTGTAAAAAATCAGCTATTATGGATTTTTATTTTTTTGCAGTATTACCTAATTTTTTGTATAAAAATTGACGTTATATGTAACACCAAACCTTTTGCTTAAAAATTGAAATATACCATATAAAAAAACTTTCATTTTTGCAAAAATAATAGGTACGACAAACCATAGTTTACCAAAAACAAATAAAAAAAAGTTAAAGTCAGTTTTATGATATAAATAACGTAAATATTTCTATTGATACAAAAATACAGGGCTTTCTATTATGATTCGGTCTTATTTTAGAGCAGTTTAATTTTTATTCATTCTTCCATATCACCATAATGAGGATCGTTTAATTACGTACATAAATCAAAAAATAAGTATAATATATAAATTCATCCCATAATCATTTTTTTATTTTACTAAAATATTTCTGCGTTTTGCATAATACTTAACACAAAGAGAGATACAAAAAAAGTTTTATTTTTGCCCAAGTATATTAAATTTTCTTTATATATTTTTTTTGTTGAACTCAGTATATTTTTAACGCCTGTTAATGTCTGCAATCATTTTGCATGTTATTTACATATAAAAGAACCTAAGTTATACAGATCTTATTGTAAAACCGTATTGAGTGTATACAAAAATGACAGTGCAGCGGCGTATTATATAGAGCAAGAGGGGAGCGGGCCCGCCCAACCTGTAAAAAAAAGGTTAGCTCTGAATTTTAGAGGGGGTTCTTTTTTTTTTGCATAACTGTTTTTATAGAAAAAATCTTAAATCAAAAATAAGTATACTGAAAAGTGTAAAAAAACAACAAAAAAGATATCTTATAATTGTAAACGTGTTTTTATGCCATATTTTAAACAAAAACGTTGACTAGCCCTGGACAAAAAAAAATCTTGGCTACGCCACCGAGACAGTGTCATAAACAACTATGATAACGCTTTTAGCAGATGATAAAAAACAGCACGTATATAATAAATTGTAGTATTTGATTTTATCTAATTTTTACTTAAAAAATTAGATTTTTTTTGTAAAATACAATGTACGTGTATCATTTATACATATTAAAAAGCAAAAAACTTAAACAGTCACGTGGCAGGCGAAAAATATATATAATGGCCATAAAACTAGTTAAATACCTATAATAATGTTAAAAGCATAATTTATATTTCTATTATTCTATCATATATCGGAAAACTGCTATATCATATCAAAAGGCTATTCTATGTACGCAATATAATTAAATATATTTTAAGAACTATTTCTAGTAACAAAAAATATCTGTTATTACCTATTAATTAAAAATAAGTGTATCTTCCACCAACTGCTGTAAAGCTATTTTACATACAACAACTTTTTACTATTCAGCATAGGCAGAAGCTCTACTAGACTAGAATGGGGCTTTTTAAAAGGCAGTAATAAGAATTAAAAGATTGGGATTTTTAACATATGTGTTTTTTTAATCATTAACAATTATGGTGAAAATTTGTCCTTATAATGATTATAAAAAATGGCCATGAATGAGAGTTAAATAATTGCTGTAGCACCTCCCTACAAACAAACTAAGGAACAGCATTATCAATATAAATTTATTTTTATTTATATACAAAATACAATATAATTATACAAGATACAAGCAAACTAAACAGCTTTTTACTATGATGGCACAAAAAAAACCATATAATGGAAGACATCAATATTGCCAAAAGAGAATAGTCCGTATGTTTGCAAAGGCATTGCTCGGATTTATCTTTTACTTTACACTATTAGTAACATACTGCCTAAAGTACTATAGCATTTGCATCATTAATGGCGATTTCGACCATAAAAAGCATCAACTTAGTATAAACTATAAATAAAAATCAATACAGTAATATTTTTATTGTTCAGTCAAAATATATATATTAAAAAGCATCGACGAATTGATTTTCTGCAGTTTATTTGAGAATTTTGCTTTAAAAACGCAAAAAAAAATTTCAAAATGATTTTTCATATATTAAAACCAATAAATTTTTCTATTTTTTTACCGCATTTGCTTAGCTTTTATGAATCTTCGTCTTTTTATCAGGTTGTACAGAAACTTTTTTGACACGAAAAACAATACCGGTAGATAGTTTTTTCGCAAATGCTTAATTATTTGCATATAGGAAAAACAAACTCCAGCATTCTTTTTCTATGACACATAGACAACAATTATACTTATATATGGTAACTAAAAGTCGTTAAAAAGGGTTTTTTCTGTATAAGACGAGTTTAAATTTGTTTCCATGCTTTTTGTCTTCCGTTAGCATGAATTTTTTACTATAAGTTTTTTTGCGTTTATTTTTTTTCCCAACCTTCTATGTATAAATCCCCATATAGAAAGTCTTTTTGTCTTGTTTACTTTATTTTTCACTACTCTGGTTATATGCCATTATACTTCTATCATTGATCGTAGTCGCATAAACCGACCTCGCCAACGTTTGTTTTTGTTATATATCTTTATTGGTATTTACAATGCAAGATCTTGTTTAGTTTACGCTTTTATAAAGTTTTTTTATGTCCACTTTATTCTAGCCCACAAGTTTCGTGTAAAATTTAAGTTCCTTTGCTTGCTGCGCTTTTTTTGCAAAAGAAAACTTCTTTCTGCAGAAATATTTCATTTTCCTGCGTTTAACCTTTAATTAGAAATTATATTTTTAGTTAATTATTTATTTGCTACGATGTGCTAAAATCACGTATTCCAAATTTTGTTTTTTATTTAATGTGTTTATCTGCGCAAAGTATTTTATTTGAGACGATTTCGCCCTGAATTGTATTTGTGATTGCTTCCTTATTTCTGCTACCGCAATTGTAAACCATTAAGAAAGAAGTTGTTTTACGGAAATCTCACAGTTTACCGGTAAATATTTTATACTATCGGATCGGGCTTTTTTTTAGAACCGTTTCAACGCACCCTTATAAGTAAAATGCTTTTAAAAAATTGTGAATGAATGTTATAATCTAGCAAAACATAATTTTTGGTTGCCGGTTAACGTATCATACGACATACACTTTGTGGACAACAATAGGAAAATATTAAATTCAAATAAAATACATTGTCGACACTTGATATAGTTCAGCAACGTGTCTTCCTTATATATAAACGTTTATGCCTAATTTTTCTATACTCAAATTCAAGATTTGTGCATGACTGTGCACAACTCGTCAAACTGCTATATACAAGAACATCATATATATTAATAGATGCAAAAAGCAACAATACACAATACAAAAAAGTCGGTCTATCTATGAGAACAGGCGCATGCATAAACGTTTATATACCGCCAGAAACGCCTTAAATAATTGTGACCGTAACAAAATATATTACCGCTGAATTAGTTATCTAGGAAACACACAAAAAAGTGTAAATATACAATATCAATATGCATTTCCAAAAAAAGCATGGTAAAGTACGCATTCCTTGTGAATAACAGCATGTTTTACATTAGAAAAAGTAACGATCCCTTTATATCTTTTAGTGTTTTCTGTTTTGCAATATTATAAAAGATGTAATTATTGTTTAGTTTTTGTATTTGATAGCAATGTAATCGTAATTTCTGACGTAATCAATATCAGGTACGCGTTAGCATATTTGAGTATTTATGCAAATACAATTACAATTTATGTCCTTATAACATAAAAATAACGCACAAAAAGTAAATTTGCTACAATTTAATATAAAAATCACTATTTTTTTTGTTCGTAAACTCAACAGTGGCAAGTTAAACCATAACAAACAAGTTTTTTCCTTTTTTTCGATCTTTAATCTATCCCACTATTCAAGTAAATCTAATTTGTGTCCTACGTGTAATTTTTTCAGGTTAACAGCATTAATAGATTTTATCTAAAAACATTTTGGTGGCTCTTAAATTTAATAAAAAAAGAATCTACTGTGTACAGAGTCGATGCAGCTAGTCCATAAAATCATGGAAAAAATAAGTATGTGCTTATTAGTATGTACGCACGTAATATACACCATCCTTTTAGTTAGATAAATTTGTATTATTCCAGTTTAGTTTTTGGCTTAAAGCACTTAAAAACTAGAAAACTTGGTTTTAAAAGCTTAATAGCAAAAAAACGTCGACAATTACAAACAAAAATGACGGCTGTCTAAAAAAAATGTAAGAGCTTCTATATTGTGTAGAGTTCATTTTCTACGCCAAACAATCTTTTGTCAAAATTATGATAAAATCATACTTGAACGTTTGGCAAAAATCAATGCTTTTGATTAGTAGTTATAAGCGTAAAAAACCCTTTGTTTAAATACTTACAAGTAAAAAAAAATATTTTTAGTCTATCGTCAAGTTTTTTATTTGTAAAAAAACTTGCACACTGTAAAAAAAAATCATAATATAGTCTTTTTTCGTCATGATAATTTTATTGCGCTCGATCCTTTTATATATTCCACAGAAGTCGACGGCCATACGGAGAAATATGTCGTTTTCTGCAGATTTATCAATTATACATACAGAAAAACGCGTTTCAAGGTTTATCATTGGTAATATGTGCTTTTACTTTCTGCAATTATTTTTGATAACTGTATGGTTGCATTTCTTATATATCCTTTCCCTGTTTTTCTATAACTAGCTCGATGCATTTTTCTGCAACGTAAGTAAATAAAAAAAACATATTTACTAGCAAAAAAATACATTTATAAACAAATCACCATTAAAAAGTACTATTTTCATATTCTTAACAATTTAATCTATTTCAATTAATTTTAATTTATTCCATCAAGTACGTTTTAAATGCGGTCCAGTTGCTTGGCCCAACGCAAAATCTCTAACAGATTAATAACGAGCATCAAAACCCTTGTATAAAGGCCATGTAAACCAGAAAATTGTAGCATAGATTGTTGTTTTGCACTTAAATATGCTTTCGCGCAAAAGATAATCTTATAAAGAGTAGTTTATAGTTGCTTTGCATTTTACTTGTTTTGCGATCATCTTTACCGAACAATGCTAATACTATTTTCGTATATTGTATATAGTCATTACTAAAACCTTAATGAAACAAGGTGCCTGAATTTCACTAAACGACAAGAATATATATACCAATCTCATGATGCAAATACTTAATATATATTAAAACTTAATTAGTCAATCTTTTTGCAAATATGCGTTTTTTTTAAAAAAATTCAAAGTATACACAAATATGAGAGGTTTTCACAAAAAAAACATATCTCGATATGTAACAAGCATGATTTTATAGTGTGCGCATGAACCAAATAGTTTAATTAGTGTACTATTTTTTAATCAGAGTCAATCCACATGATTTACTTTTTTCGTTTTTTGCTTTATATTATAAGCAAAAATGTGCATAAATAGTTATTATATGCACAAAAAGTCTAGTCGTATTTGCTGTTTTAATAGTAAATAACTTCAAAAACAGCTTTGTAATTCTGGCAAATACTTGCTCATGCAAAGCTTACCAATAATTTATCGCCTTTATATGTCCTGGTATATATTTTTTTCCTGTATAATGGCCATAATGCTTACATTTGTAAAAAAAAGCATAAACAAAAAATTGTCATTAAACGGTGTTTTTTTGTTCAATTATACCATACAGCGTAATTAAAAACCTAGTGGTAATTGTAAGATCACACATAATCTTGCGTCAAATTTGTATAGTCGATATGCCTCTTTATATCAAAAAAATAAAGGAGAAAAAGTCAAAAGACCGTTATTAAATTTTTTAAAAACTTTAAAAGAATATTATTTTTAATGGAGAAAATCTAAAGATTTTTTAGACCTAATATTTAAATATGTTTGAAATCAATGCGTAATATAAATTTATTAGGCTTTATTATCCTTAAATGTAGTTTTTTTGACATAAAATATACTCTATGTATGTATTGTCATCCGGATAAGCACAAGAAAATAGCAAATATAAAAATTGTTTTTACTTATCTTATAACCCACGATTGTCAATAATGTAGTTTTAACCCTTTCCCCTGTAAATTGTAAGCCGTTAATATTAGCAATAAACTAATTTAATAAATACCATGGATATTAAACTAATTACCTCTAAATATTTGTAAAATAACAAAGTAAATATACTGTAAGCACAACGTACAAAATGGATTCCTAATGCGTAAAATTTGCATTTTATATTATATTCAAAAACTTACTAGCGAATGTTTTCTAACATATATTTTAAAATTAGTAGTTCAAAATACGAACCAAGGCAAAATCACAAAAAATATGCAGATTAATAATTATACTGTATACTTTAGATTTTTTTATGTCTTTTTTGATACTAAATTTACATTGATAGCCTTTTTAGATCCTACTGAATAGGTATAAACCAATACGACAACATGCGCTAAAAAAAACTGGCGTTACCACAGTATTACGTGTTTTATTTGTGCGATTCAAGACAATTACATTCTTAGATTTATAAATTGGATTTATACTGCAGTGGTTTTCATTTTAAAATGCAAGTTTTTTTATTTCCATATGCACGACTTAATTTAGAAAAAAAAATCTCAGTAACTATTTTTTTATAGTATGTGCTAAAAATTTAACTATGGAAAAATATAGAAAGTTTTTTCCCCGTATACGGCGTATATTCAGGCCTTTTTTGTATTAGGAGTAAAAGTCAAATCTCCATATAAAATCTAAATCAACAGAAATATAGCTTTTTTATTCGTCACTTAGAAAAACCAGAAAAAAAATTTCTAATTAGCCCAAGACAAGAAAATTATCCTAAATATTAATATTATACGTTTTGATATCCTACAAAAACATGCAGTTTATCACGAAGCATACTTATTAGCATGCAGTTGTTATTTAGGGGGTTTACTGCATATCCCACTTTTGTCTTAATAAAAGCATTATATTTTTTTTTTTTTGTTTTCTACAATAAAGTAAGAGTTTGTAAGCACGGTTTTTAAAAAGTTACCACATGTTAAATTAATTATCATATAATTAAACATAAAAATTTATATAACGTATCTTTTTATGCTAAATGCTTTAAAAAAAAAAAAAAAATCAAATACATTTTATACTTGTTTTTCTGTAAATTTTTCAAGTTAAAATACTTATAGAAACATTTATCGAAAAAAACCTTCTTCATGCATATGAATTAAACAACTACGTCATGCTTTGACGATGACAGATATAAATTTCTATTTTATACTGTACGTATCTGCTTTAATGATCTAGGTTTAGCCACCTAACGTAGACAGAGCCTTAATAAGTAGAAAGACCGATTTTAAAATGCATCTAAATAGCATGTATTTAAACATTTTTTGATGATTTGTACTTTAAAATGTTTTTCTTTGCTGAATATTTTATGACTGGTCTGTGAAGTTTTCAGAATACATTTTTGATTTAAATTTTTACATTAGGTAAGACGTGCATCAAAATATTCATAATTTCTAAAAGATGGTGTATTTCAACTATATGAAAAAAACCAATTAATATGCGTATATTCTTAAATTCAAAATGTAAACATACTTCAAATACTTTCTGCAAATTCAGCACATATTGGCACTATAAATATTTATCTTCTGATGTTTATCTACATAAAAAAATTTATTTTATAAAATACGGTGGTATTTTTGTAGATTTTTATGTAGCTTTATTTAAAAAACGTCTCGAACAATATAATCTATTTCTTTTAATGCGAAGTAATCGTCCAATGTTTTAAATTAATTTACGGAGAATATGGAGAATTAAAAACAAATTATCCTTATATGAAGAGAACTGCATATAATATATAACTATTAAAGGTTTGACTTCTTTAGGTTGTAAACTTATATATTTACATAATCAACACAATATAATGCTTTCAAATCAAAAAACTTAAAGAATAAGTAATCATGGCATTTATATGCAATTAAAGTAAAGGAATACTAAATATATCATTGATTCTGCTTCCAAGCTTCTTCGCAAATGACTAAAGATATGGCGATAAACACTAAAACTACGCTCGACCCAAGTTGATGTGATGGGACGACACTTTATATATTTATCAGTTTGAATAATTTCTTTATAAACATATTTTTTATACAAAAAAAATCCTGATTGCTTGACAATATTCTCTACAATTTAGTTTGCAAGTTCCATTTTTTATTCCATTATCTATTTTTTAAATTATAGACACCTGTTTTTTGACTAAAGTATTATCATTTTCTAATTTTTTTATCTCATTGGCAATTTTCTTGAATTCACGTATAAATAGAAGTTCTTAAAGATATTCGTTATCAATATAAATAGGTTATTGTTCCGGCGTGCTTAAATCATATTAAAAAATCTTTTTATATAATTAATTAATTAGCATTAAAAGCAAAAAAAAAAAAATTATCCATGTGCCCCATCTAACGTCTATTAAAGCGGATGGAACTTTAAGTTTGTTTCAGTAGTAAAAATATTTCTTAATTTCTTATTTCATATTTCTATTATATATTTTTTCAGATTTCCACAAAAATGATGCGCATTTTATAGATTTTTTTAAACATGACAAGAAAAATTATGCAATCCATTTGCTAAACATGTAATCTGAATAAGTTTTACATACTTTTATTTATAGTTTTTTGTCTAAAGAATGACAATTACTGGCTTTATCTGTTTTATAGACTCTAAAATTATTATTTTGTTTTGTATCTAGGTAATTTTGAGGCAATAAAATATCTATTTCTTACGCATTTAATTAGGCTTTGTACAAGTCTAACTCTTCAGTCTATGCAAACTTGGTTTCTCACTTTTTTAATAATGCAGCCAACCAATAAGTACATTAAGTATTTTTATGGATTTGCCATTTAATGATCTATCCAAAATAAATAAAAATTCAGTACTACGATTTTTTATACGCATTTTTGGATGAGGGGGTTATTGCCTTGGACTTCTTAGTAAAAACCATTTTAAGATACCTCCTTTATTTTTTTTACTTGTTTAAATAGGTTTCTTGAAACAAATTAAAACACTTTCTCACGTATGATAAATACAAATGTATTATATCAGATAATACAAACCAATCATACGTCAAATGTCAAAGACAAATCTCTTGGAGATCCGCAGCCGCGGATTTCCAAGGACACCATGTTATGTTCGAGAAATACATAGGAGGTCCTGGCATGTATTTTCCCGTTTCTCTTTTCCCTTTTAAGCCTTTATATGCATGACAAATTGACAATAAAATTTATTCAGACACATCAAGCATCAATTAGCGCTCCTCAGAATAACATTGCGGCAAGCTTTGTTTTTGTAATCGCATATTTATTGGATAGGATTTTTTGGTTTGTTATGCAGATATGTGCAAAAATTTTGGTTAATCAATTTGTGACAGTGGTATATTATTGACATGCATCCACTGTAAGAATTTATATTGTTTTTTTTATTTTCGTTTTCATTGATTAATGAGCTTCTGTGTAATTTTCAAGGGTTCCTTTTCTTTTCGTTATCTTTATGTTTCTGGCCGTTGAAATGTGATTCAATGCAGAATTTACCCTTTCCTTTGACGCAATTAATAACCATATTACAGCTCATACACTTAACACTTATTGCGACGATATATTTTAATACTTTAAATTAAACACAATGCTTCATGTTAACCGTTTTTCCCACGCAATTTTAAATGCTTGGTCGACCCTTTTTTTATGGCCTACGCACTTCCTGTGCTTTGATAATTAGATTGTTTACTTCATGTGACAACTTTTTGCTTTTTTCTTGTGTGTCTATGGTTTTTTACAATGCATTCAGGTATAATTCACAGGGGTCAGAAAACGAGGTTTTACTTGAGTACGCAAGGGATTCATTTTAAATGTCTAAAAACTCTTTCCAACATTTTTTGGTTTTTTGATAATATTCATTTATATCGTCACTGCAATCTTCATGTTTATCTGTAGCGTCATCTGCACAATTGCTGGCACCCTTTCGATTTTCCTTGTATTTTATCCGATCAAAATCTTTTACTTCCAAAATTCTGGTGTCCTCATGTGAATATGTATACATAATCTATGCTTGCGTCATTAGTGCAATTTTTTTCACCTTTGTTACTTTTTGGTGGATTCGTTGTCATTTAACTACATTCCGAAAAATTTTATTTGTTGATACTTGATATTTTGATTAGAAATACTATCGTCATTTACCACTGGTTTAGTATGGAGAGTAGTTTTATGTGTCAAGATATTCTTCTTATTATTCATTTTTAAGGGGGTTGGGATATTCAAAATACTATTTCAAAAATCAGGAGGAATTCAAAGATTTGATCAAACTTTTGAATTATAATCAAATCAAGTGCAAAATATTGAATTATTTGAAATAAATAATTTTTTATTCTTGTTAAACGTTTTTGTTGATATGATTGATATATATTTTTGTTGTATTTATTTTCTCGTCTGTTCAAAAAGTTCGACCCTTAATAGCCATATATGCAGGCCTCTTCTAATTAGGAGAAATATACAATCTTTTAGTATAAGCTAAATATGGAGAATTATTGCCTTTTTTTGCTCTTAAATTATAAGAACTAGGAGAAAAATATACCATAAGTCAAAATATAGGGATTATTTTTTATATTGTTTTTCATTTATGATATCCTACAAAAACATAAAGTTATACAATAAAGCATACTTAGCAGCATACAGCTTTTATTTAGAGAATTATATATATTTTCCAAATTGTCTTAACTTCCATGTAATATAAAAAATTTTCTTGTCGTAGACTCAGTTTTGACGCATATATACGTCATGGAAATAGGAGTAAAACACACATAAGAGTAAAATAGAAAAAACTATAATAAAAGAAAGTTTAAAAGTGGTAATTTATTTCATTTCATTACAATTTTTTTAGCTGTTGTACGTATGTCATTTACTTGTTTAACATTCTGATTTTCGAAAAATTGTGAAAAATTAAAAAAGTGTAAAAATCATTACAAATGCATATAAATTATTTATTAAGCATTTTTGGCCTATGACGCATTTTTGCGTCATTTTTACACTGAATGTTAAAAAGAAGAAGATGCGCTTATATTTTTCTTTAATATAACAAGACAATGTAAACACGATTTTAAAAATAATAACTTTATTTTGCAATTTTTATCATGCAATTCAATGCAGAAGATACATTGTACGTTTCTATTTATGCTAAATGCTTTCGAAAAAAAAATCGAAATCATAGATATTTAATACTTGTTTTTAAGTTAATGTTTTGTGTTAAAATACTTAAAGAGAAATTTTGTTCGAAACACTGTCTCTACGCATTTGGATGTAACAACCACGTTATACTTTGTCATATACAAATAAAATTGTCTTATATACAGGCACGTAGCCAGAAATCAAAATTAAAAAATTAGGGCCCCAAACCTATTTTTTGATAAAAAAAAGAGGGGGTTTATACAAAAAAATTTAAGTAAAAACAGTAAAACCTATTTCACTTAACATAACAGTATTATTGGAACAAAAAAAAATGTATATTTCAAAAATGATTTATAAATATATAATTTACAAACAAGGACTAAAAAAGGGGCCCCTAGCTACGGGCCCTTCTGTTCCTACGGGCTTAGTATATACTGTACACATGGGTCTAAATAATCTTTCTATTATTTACCTCTCATAACAAGAGTTTTTTTAAGTATACTCAGCACTATTACAAAGCGCAGAAAAGTAGCCCGTGTTTTACTTGTATTTTGATGATTCTGTATTTTTTAAAAGTTGTTGTTTGCAATAACTAGTCTGTAAAGTTTTCACATAAACTTTATATTAGTTTGATTTATATTTTAGGTATGTGGTGCATCAAAATAGATAAAATATCTTTAAAAAGGCTTAATTCAACTTCATTAGAAGAATCAATTAAAGTGCGTAAATTTTTAAATTTTAAATTTAAGAATACTGAAAATACTTTCTGTAAATTCAGCAAATATTGGCACTATATATATTTATCTTCTGTTTTTTTACTGCAAAAAATAAATTAATTTATAAAATACGTAGTTTTTTGGATAAATTTTATGTATCTTTTTAATTATCTTACGTAAACAATATAATATATTTTTTTTATATTAGAAGAAATCTTCCATTTTTCGCAAGTAATTTTAGGAGAATGTGGAGAAATTTACTAAATCTTCCAATTAGAAGAGGCCTGCATATATGGATATGGTCATAAGTATGTCGGAAGCCCCGTGACCGGACAAAATGTCCGGGACAGAATGTTCGGAAACAAAAATTCCAGGACAAAAATGTCCTAGACAAAAATCTTAAGGACAAAGGTTCCTGAACTAAATGTCCTTGACGAAAATGTTAGTACGAAAATGTTCCAGGACAAAAACGTCCAAATCAAAAATGTCTGGAAAAAATTTCCAAAAAAATAATTCAAAGTAAATTACCGGGACAAATTTTCTCAAAGACAAATTACCAAGAAAAAATGCACAAGTCAAAACTCCTGGTGTTCTGTAAAATTTTCGTATTTGTAAAATTTTCGTTCTACTGTAAAATTTTCGGAAAGTTAATACAAGCGATTGTTTTAAAAGGTTATAAAAAGATAAAAAATAAGTAAATAAAAACACAATAAGTTTGTTGGTACGGATACTTTTTTTCATCAAACACCAATGCAAAAAACCCTAAAAACTACAAAAAATACAAAAAAATACAAACATGCGGCAAAAAAATCGTATAAAAAAGTACGCAGACTAAAAATATGTCTAAAAATTATCTTTTTTTTTTTAATTTTTTTTTTTTTTTGTTACAAAAAAATGCAAATAAATAAAAAA
>JAQFYM010002526.1:0-23127 GCA_034694785.1 Agrenia bidenticulata
CCCCCCCCCCCCCCCCCCCCCCCCCCCTCCTCCTTTATCTTCTTCCCCTAGCTACGCCGTTGCATAGGGCTATACATTATCGTAAACGAAAATGTATATTCGGGATAGTTTGATGAAATAGTGGTGGCTTACTTTTTTTTATTTTTACATGAATAAAATGTCGGTAAAGAAGGATTTCCGATCAAAGATGTTTTTTTATCTTTTAACATCCCGGGAAAAAATCCAGACACTGGTATTATGAATTGTAGGTATAAAAACAAGGTATATTTGGAAATGGGTATTTGAACGTTGTAGCTTACACTGTTAGATGTTTTAAGAAATAATTATGTTTGTAAATCACAGAAAAGTTAACTATACCTATTTTTTGTTCTTTAAAACGAAATATTGTTTCTTTTTGTAATGGTTAAATTTATTTTTTGTTTTTTTTTGGTACAACTTTTGATATAGGTTATCAAAAAAAGCCCTGTATTTTTAGTTTTTTTGGTATAAACGCAAAAAGTAATAGGATAAAAAATAAAAATAATTGGTGCCAATAATTTTTCACGTTTAGTACGCTTAAGAAATCTTTTATAAATATAATTAAATCCATTATGAGTACTTTAGTTCTAAGAAATTAAAAAAAATAGAAATTAAAAAAAAAAAATAATAAGTAATTATATCAAATAACACAAGCATTTCATAACAAATTTGTACATACAGTTGCTGGTTATAGTGCAACCAGTATCTTTTGAGCATGTTCGTTTAAAATTCAGATATTTGTTTTCCTTGTTTTAGATGAGCCCGAAACCACTGTATATGTTTATTGAAGTCATTTAATAGATTTTTTTTGATTGCAATGTTTTTCTAGCTAAAATTAACTAGCTATATATTTTGTTGCATCTATTAAGGGTAGTTCTAATTGTCTCTTTTGACATGCGCATTTTAGTGTTTTCGATTTTGTATCAAGCAAACGAGACATCGTTTGTTATAAACCACGAATGTTATTTGTATTTGGTACGCTGCGTAACCAAAGTATTAACGCCACGCTTTTATTGAGCAGAAACTAGGCAAAAATACAATTTTATTACCATAAATAAAGTAAAAACAACCTATTAAAAACTTGAGTATAGCACAGCGGGCTAGTATGAGATTCGATCTTGTTGCAGTATCTTGTAAAAATATGTTACGTTGTCAAAACCAGCATTTTATTGTAGTGGATCCATTAAGCTAGGAAGAAAAACTCCAAAGAATTGGATTGCAAAAAAACCTTGATATATACTTAAATTTTTGCCCAGAAGGCCAGATTTGATATACTTTTTGTACTCTTAATTCTCGTTTCATTACCGACTTATTTACAACCAAAAGTATTTTAAAATAACTCTTCAGACATTTTAAAGGTGTTCAAAAATTGATGGAAAAACTTAGTCATTCAAAAGCGTGGGTCCCAAAAATAATACACAGTAAAAATCATAAATACTTTTATAAAACACCTTTTTCCCCGTGGTTAAAAAAAAACATTTTATATTTTTCAGGGCAAAATTAACAAGGAATTTATTAATTCTATGGCTAAATGTCGCGCTATAACCTAAAAACAAACTTAATATTTTTTTTTTATTAATTAAAACAGCAAGATTGTTTTTAAAAAGTATTAAACAATATTGAACGCCATTATATATATAAAATATGAGTATTATTTTTGTAATTTTATAGTTTTTTTTCCTATATCATAAAAGTATTTTTTTTGGTAACCATTTTGCAAAAAAATAGCTGAGCAACAGTGATTTTAGATTTTATGTGTATTTTTACTGTCTAAATATATAAAGTGAAGTATTTGAATTTTTTAATTCTAATGTTAACACTTATTCTTTAATATCAAATATTTGAAAATCAAAAAACTATAAACACAAATAGGTTTAACTGGATGCAATTTTAACGCCCAGATTTACTATAAAAACTAAAAAACCAGTTATAAACTTTATAATGCGGGAGTGACGCGAATTTTTAAACTAAACTGACGTCGGTTTATGTAAACAAAAAAAGCTTAACACATCCATAAAAGCAAATTTTTTTTGGATAGGATTTTTTTTTAACAAACTATTTTGTATTAATATCCTACAAAAGATACACGTATTTTTGCAAAAACATGCCTCTCGGGTATCTGAAATTCTGGCGTTATTTTTTTCTGTAGTGGAAAAGTTATAGGGAAAATCTTCCCTTTCTCATTATTTCTTCTTCATCAACCTCATTTGCATCGTAGTGTGGAGCATATACGAAAGGCGGGTTTTTTTTTGTCGTGAAAAAAATTTTGTATGTATTTTGTGGGCAAATTATTTTTTGCTTTTGTAAAATGATTCCCGTGGTATTTTTTATTAAATAAAATGCACATGTTTTGATACTATAAGTTTTTAATTCATTGTTATTTTTTGACCTTTTTTTGCATGGTATAATTTTACCTATGATTTAATTCTTATAAAATTAACCTTTTTTAACACTGTAAAACAAACATTGAAGTATTGCATAAACTAAATTTTGGAATCTCTTATGCAAATATAAAAACTATTTAATTATAAAAAAAAAAAAATTATTAGGTAAAATACTCCATGCCATAAAAGATATGCAAAAAAAAGCCTAAAAAAGACCATGGTCAATTTTAATACGCATTTTTAATCAAAAAAATGCCATGGGATAATTTTAAATATGGAAAATCTTCCGCCCCCCAAAATATAGTAAAATTTTTCCATAAAAAAATACACGCCCTAAGTTTTTATTTTGCGTAAATTAAACATAAAAAGGCCAACTATTTTTTTTTATTTTATGAAATCATATCAAAACGATAATTCTGTTTAAAAATATAAAAGAACCCATTTAAAAACTTATAAAACTAAAATCAAACTTTTACAAGAATATGAAAATTTTTAGCCAACAATTTTTGTTATACTAAAAAATATAATATAGGACAAATTTTGATATTTAATTATATCTACTCCACATCATTTAGGCAAGATCGCGTCGCCAAATAATTTCGTCATTAGCGGGGCGTCCAAAGAAAGGGCCCGCACAGAGAGAAAATACACTATCCGTGTCATGAATCATGATTACTGCGCATTTGAGACAATATTGTTACACATGATTTATTTGTAGTTATTATTAACACATTTACATTTTTAAAACCATATGTTTTTAGATTTAGAAAAAAAAAACCCTTTTTTATGACGGTGCCCGGGACAAAACCCCCTCCCTCTTATTTTTGCCAAGCTCTGGTCATTAGGTACCTGTCTATTTTCTTGTGTCTCAATTTGCTCAATATCAGTATTGATTTCATGGTCATATTAGAGGTTAAGATCTAATCCATTGTAGTTACGTAATAAGTATTACAACTAAGCACATGTAATTATTGTTTTGTTAATTGTAGACGTTTTTAAAACTTTAGAGGTTTCCCGTAAAATTTTATACCATTCTTTTAATATTCTAATGCAACGTTCTACTGACACACGTGATTTTGAGTGATGTAGATTAAAAAGCTCTTGCAGTGTTGCAAAGCGGTAATTATCTGTAAATTCATTCAAATGATACTTTATGTCCTAAATGGGGTCAGTATTTTGGCGCTTAATGAATATCCTGCATCACCAAGCAGGTATAAACCTTTTTCTAGACTGTTTAGGCGTTTATGAATCCCAAAATGCCTACAAACAGGTCCATCATGATCACATCGTATGTACCCTGGATATATGTAGAATATTTGACGTTTACTATTGCATGCAATTAAAACATTTGTACTAATTGTACTTTTTTATTTTATAGCGATGAGTCTCGATTTCTGGCACACGACATGGAACATGTGTTCTGTCAACTGCCCTAAATACGCCGCTAAATTCTTCATATTGATTTTCTTTTTCGTAAGTAACATGTGATATCAAAAAATCATGTGAAAAGTAAAATTAAAAACAGCGTATGCAAGCATCAAAAAATAAATTTCTGGCTTTAAAATTGGTTCCATGCGAAGTATTGAAATATACAACTGGTTCCCTTTATTTGCATTCTGTGTTATATGATATAAGCCCACACATATAATGTCCAGCATTGAAAGGGTTCTTAGCTCTTCTAAAACAAGCTGCGATTGCAAAATTTGCAACAACGAAGGATCCATTCGTAGCATATGTCTTGCTAAAACTAGATTCTCAATCAACTTTCTCCACATTATACGCGCTGCTTGTTTTTTGCCGACTTTATTGCCCAGTATGTACGTCGTAAACGGATTTGACGTAGATAAATAAATCAATAAAAAAAGGCTCTCTATTCTGTAAATCACTAGCCAATAGTTAAACTAAAATACATAAAAACACACAGAAAAGTTTATTATGGTAACATATAGCATATTTTATTTGTATGTATTTATTAAACAATTGTTCCACAATTTAACAAATTTAAAAATATTGGAAAAAAAAAACATTAAACAATATTTTTGACAAACGCATAAAAACGCAAAAAAAAACTTCATATACTATACTATACTAAACTATTATAGTAATTTTTTCATACAGTCAGTATTTTAAACAAGGGTACGTAAAAAAAAGCCACATATAAAATCAAACATACTTTTTTTCAACCAAAAACAAAAAGGTCTAAAATTGAAGGTTAAATATAATTTATCTAAAAAAATTTACCCCATAAAGTAAATTACCTAATAAAAATGAAACCAATTTGTATTTAGGCACATTACTTTTTGATAGTTTATCTTTGGGGGTTTATTTTTCGACTTTTTTAATTTAAGGCGTAAAAATTTTTGTTTTTTTATTTTCGGCCTTTTTTTTATTCGAAGTCCTATTTCTATTTTCGCCCCTTTTCTATTTTTGCCCCTTTTTCCATTTATGGCGTTTTTTCTATTTTCAGCGTTTTTTTTATTTTCGGTTCATTTTTTTTATTTTCAGTCATTTTTCTATTTTTGCCTTTTTTATTTATAATCCTTTTTTATTTTCGGCCCATTTTCCATATTCGGCGTTTGTTCTTTTTATAGCCTTTTTTTTTATTTTCAGTATATTTTGTTAAATTTTTTCATCCTTTTTTTTTATTTTTAGTTTATTTTGTTTATTTTTTTCATCCTTTTTTTTCAGTTCATTTTGTTTATTTTTTTCATCCTTTTTCCGTTTTCGGCCGTTTGTTATTATCGCCCCTTTTTCTATTTACGACGTTTTTTCTATTTTAGCAATTTTTGTTTAATTTTGGGTTTTTTTTTATTTTCGGGTCTTTTTCTATTTTCTGCCGTTTAATTTTGTGCCTTTTTTTTATTTTGGCCTTTTTGTGCTTTTTTAGCATTTTTTTTATTTTCGGGCCAAAAAATTTCGGTCTTTTTTATTTTCGGCTCTTTTTTTTCGGCCGTTTTTTTTCGAGCCCTATTTTCGTTTCTTTTTTACGGCCCCTTTCTCCGGGGACCTAAAAAATCTTTTTCGAACATTAATATTTTATTTAAAATTAAAATTGCTTTTTAATGATTTTGTTACAAAAAACATTTTAAATAGTTTTTATTTGCAAAAATTTAATTTAAATTTGTAAATAAACAAAAATGATAATAAATAGTTTTTATTTAAGAAAAAAGTTTCTAGTTTTTTGAAAGAACACGCCCTTAATTTTTTTGCATAATTTATCCAACGAATCTTTGTGAAAAAATATTGTATACAAATAAAAGTTTTCAGTTTGTAGTGCATGCTGTTTTGTTTATAAGCGTAATCAATCGTGTCTAAACAACTTTTCTGTCTTTGTCAACAGCTTTATATTCTACTATTTTATTTTATTTTTCAACAAACAAAACTGCTGGTTTATCTTTTTCCGACGAGTTACATTTACAATTCCCCGGCCTTTTTATATTTTGGCTGAATTTCTAAACAAGACTTATTAGATGCTTAGTTTTTATGAAAGATTTCTTGTAATTTTTTTGTTTGTAACCGGCTTTTTTGGGGACCGTCTTTTTACCGCAAAACTGGCTTTTAGCGCAAATTTAATATCCCCTACCACAAAAAAAAAAAAAAAAAAATTAGAATTCTTAACGGACACGATATAATTTTATAGTAAATAACATAGTTATGAGCGTATGTGCAAGTTTTCTATAATTTAAGTTTCACCTAAAGCTATCCTTTCTTAAATTAAATAGTATAGATATGTGTACCATAGTTGAACCGCTGCATTTGCAATAGTTTGCAAAAAATATACTAAAAGATGCTTTGCAAGACAATCATGAATGTAGGTCAGGTTATTATTTTTTATGATTTTTATTTTATTAAAAATTACAAAAATTTGGCTCTCAATACTGTACTTACACTACAAGAAAAACGACAAAAATAAGTAAAAATACAAAAAACACTAGTAGAAGCACATATACCGTCATAAACTTTCTTAAAGCAATTGAATCAATAATGACAGAAAAATTAAGATTTTTGACCAGTATCTGATGAAATCGTAATTCTACCTACATAATTTAATATTGTGGTAAATAAAAAGAGTTAACTTTTTTGTTTGACTTATTAGGTTGTGGAATTTGTACATCCTTTATTTAAACCAATAAAAATTTATGTCATTAATATATCAGTGCAATAATAATATGATATAATATTATGGCTATGTCTAAAACTGTGGATCAGGAGTACAACTTTAATGCATGTTATTATTTATGACTTGATTTTTCAATTGTTTATGCTTTGCTAGAAAAGAAGACTCGCGCTAACAATGGCAAAACGTTTAAATTATTAAAAACTTTTTTTGATCCACTAAAGCTTTTGAATACAATCGTTTTTTATAAATAAATTTTTTTTGACTTTTGCAATGAATTTGCTTGCAAATGATTCAGATTAAGGATGTCAATATCATTTTATGTAGATAGTTGTATAAAATGAAGTGAAAAAAAGTTCGACGTTCTCTATCATACAGATATGTATTCCATTACCTTGTTTAAATGATTTTATGCATTCAATTTTTGCCAGAAACTGCATATATAAGTGTTTATCTATACTCAAGTTACATTAGTAAAAAAATGTGTACTTCAAGATTATTTAAGAATTTTATGAAATACTTTTATGGTACTTCATAATATGATTTATTTTAGAATTAGATCCTCTATTGTTTTTTGTCATACTAACCAGGGCTGCCAAAACATATACCAGACAGGTAAATATTATTCGGCTTACAACTTGAGCCGATTTTGTCAGATTGAATTTTTTTCTATAGATACCCATAAAAGTGCTTTTTAAAAGGCTTTAACAGTGATATTTTATTATCGCATTAGAATAGGAAAGTCAGATTTCATATCAAAGTACGAATAAAATTACAAAAAAAAGACTTTAAAGATACTTAAAAACAGCAAAAAAGCTGCAGTTGTGCATTTTATTTTATAGTTAGAAATATCTATTATACATTCGTTCGTACAATTGCACCATCTTACTATTGAACTTTTTCTTAAAAAATACATAAAAATGTTTTTATAACTTACTTTAGATTTTTTCTATAAAGTATATGTTTAAATTAATTTTAAGGCTTATTTTTTTGTTTCGCAATAGTATATTAAGCATTTCATTAATTTTAAGAAAAAACAATAAATAATATAGTGTAAATTTTGCATATTTAGCTCATCATTCCTGACAGCATGATAAATGATTGACAATATCGATTTTTATCCATTAAGTTTAATATTAACTACCATTTTTGAAAAACCTATTATTTAAGCCGTATTACATTTATTATCGCTAATGTGGAGAAGACTAATAGAGAATACACATAAACGTTCTCTTTCCGACAATGATATTTTTTTGGTTGATAAAAACAAATTTTTAACACAAACGCTTGCAAAAAAACACAATTTTAAAGCATGTTAGATATTTCTTATTTTCGTAAAGGGGCGGTGTGTATTTATTAACGTAAATGATTACTGATAGCTCAGTGGCGTTTATAGGGGGGATAGGGGGGTCCACCGCCTTCTTCAGAAAATTTTTCACGCCTGAATTATAGAGGGGGTCTTCTTTGTGCAGAAATTTTTTTAATTTTATAACCCAAATAAAAAAATTTTAATATCAAATTTTTTTTAAAAAAAACTAATGTTTTAAACATTCATAAAATATGTTTTTAAGCCCTATTTTTTTAAAAAACACTGACATACTCCCGGTACAAAAATTTCTGGGCACGCCACTGTACTAGCTCGAGCCATGTTTGTATGATTTAATATGAACATGCAAGTTCAATAAATTGACGGAAGATTCACAAATTTTTTACGAAGTTCCAGAATGTTATCAGTTCTAGAAGTATACCCAATATACCAGAAATATATACCAGCCTTTTTTGAGACTAAAATATTCCCCATATCTAAAAAAAATGGAGATTATAAATTATGGCAGCCCGATACTAACTTTCGGCTAATAATTTACGTTTTCAAGTACGAACAATGCAGCAGGGGCCCATAAAAAAACTTTTTAGTTTCGGATTTGTAACAGAAACGCGACATTGCCTTTATTTTTTAGAAAAATTGAAAACATGCGACTTTGTGATATAGCCAGCGATTCCAAAAAAAATACGTTCTTATGCCTGCAATTTCTTAACTTTTGGAATCTTGACCGAAAAACAAGATCGCAGATTCTTATACTTATAATCCGTGAAGTTAAATTTTATAAATGAACTTTGCTTAGGCTGATATGTTCAAAATGTTCCTTTTGCAATAAAAAACAATGCGTAGTTTTTTTTTGTTCGTTTATACTATACATGGGTTGTTTTATAATTTTTTTGCGGTAAAAATAAGCTTTTGCGGTAAATGCAAAAGCACAAATATACGTTTTTATAATTTTTTTAGGCGTAAAAATACGTTTTTATTCAATAATTGTAGCTTTTTGATTTCGGGTTTTTTTTCTATAAAAAATTACATTGAAGATTAGTAATTGTGTAACTATTTGCCGAAGTGATACAAAAAAAAATCTTTTTCTTTTTGGAAGAAATATCATATAATACAGTCATCATATATACTTTAACACCACCATGATTATTTTTTTTACCAGATGTAAAAATATAAAATCCATGCGTGCTACGCATAGATTTCAGTTCAATAAAATTTGTAGAAGTTTTTCTATCTGTTTATATGTCGTTTTTTATTCTTTTATCATCTAACATTGGTTTAATTTTTGATTTGTTACAAGAGCCATATGTAATGGTCATCTAGTATCATTTTTTCTTTATACATCTATTTTATGAAAATCAGTAAATATATACTGATTATTTGAATTTATTTTTCCTAAAAAAACTCATTTACCACAAAAAATTAAAAATTACAATTTTAGCGCCTACGAAACTGGAAATTAGGGACATCCCAGATATAATAAATAATTGTAATACGTAATTTATTTGAACGTTTGAGTAGACTACAATATCTCAAATACTTGTAAATCCAGAAGTCTGTTACAGAATATATATACATCATTATAAGGCATTTCTGCAAAAACAAAAACAAGATAAAAAACTATTAAAACAAAAAGAGCAACTTGGTATACAAAAAATGCATATTTATAAATATTAAATACGGTCCTGAAAACTGGGTTTATCAAAAAATGTTTTTTAAAAACTCTATCACGTAAATTTTACCCCGCATAAAAGCTAAATTCTGAACATGTAAAAGTTTGTTTTTTTTTCTTTGGTATTGGCTAAAAATTTAGTGTATTTTATTTTAATTTTGTTGTAATATATTTTTGGACTTATATCGGTGACAATTCTTTTACCCGCATTCTTTTAGATAAAACACGTTTGTGTCTATATATTATAAAAAAATATGAAAAAAAATGCAATCTGATACCTGAACAAAAAAGACATAAACCAGTTTTTCTGACTTCGTAATACGTTATTTTTTCTGTTAATTACTACAATCTTCATCTTGGTATTTTTTTTTGGTTTTTTAGACTTTTTTTATAAGTGCTCATAAACATGTTACAAAAGTTTTTGAAACCGTGCCCTAAGAAAAAAACCATTCAATAAAAAGAAATTTCTACGACAATAAAACGAGATAACAGTATTTTTTAGCGAAAGTCACTTGTTTTTGGTAACGTTAACAGGTGTAAACAGAAAACCAGAAAAAACGTTTTTTGCAATTAAAAACGACACGCTTATTTTTTTTTCTTCAGTTTGAGTTTTCTGTTTACGTAAAGACTTTTATATTAGTCTTAAAAATAGAACAAAATGTTAAGATAAGTAAACTTGTGTAAACTTCATAAATGAGCAGCTCATAAACTTACGTTTATAAGAATCGGACACGCCTTAAAGACTTTCCTCTAAATAAAAATAACAGGAATACAGTACTTATGTAAAAAAGACTATTTTTTAGTGAATATCTTCTTATTTTGCGACCTATTTTTTTTTATTGGGATATAAAAGAATAAAGATAATAACTTTATAAGATCAGAAAAAGCCTAATAAACAAAGTTTATATTTAACATCCAAAAAATGCAAACATGACAAAAATTTTATTCCTATAGTTTATGTAACCATTTCTAATATTTACCGAATTATCAAAACATATGAAACCAAAAAAAATACTGTTTTTAAAGACAAGAACAAAAAATGTTTACTAATGTAATATGATGTTAAGTTTAGGGCTGTTTTTTTATCGAAATTTGTCTCAGTAAAAAATACGACCTTAAAATCATGATGATCAATTGACTTTTTTTACTATTGTATGCGTAATTTTGATAAACACGTTACAGTATACATGTATTTTTATTCTGTCGTATTCAATCATTCCACCTAAACCTAGCATATCTTTTTTCAAGGTGCAAAACTCACAATTCGGCTAGCGCCAAAGGCTCACGGCAACTATATGACTTGAAAAGGTATTATTCTAGCGTGGAGTAGCGGTTTGTAAAAATGAGCCAAAAGACTTACTAACCTGTTTTACCCATCTTGAATTTATTTTACGAAAGAATATAAGAGGGCTAGAGCATTTTTAAATTGTGATTTTTTAGTTTGAAAACTCCAAATAAAAAATTTTGTATATAACTTTTTGTATTGAAAAGATAATAACGTTTCTAAAATCAATAAACTATGTTTTAGTGTTTTATTTTATTTCTGAAAGCCTGACTACCAACCGGGTCAAAAATTCCTGGAGACGTTAATTCGCTTAGGCACATTTGAATAGTTATAAAATAATAACTGATGCAAAGTATGTAATTCGACATCATTTGGTTGCATAAGCATTGTTCTAGATATGCATAAAGTTTTTATTTAACACCAAAACTATACAGACGCAAGTAAAACATCTTTAAGTTTATCCAAAGTCTGAATATTGTATAAAGAAATATATCTGACAAAAATCAATAAGACAGCAATGCAATTTGCAGTCTATAACATACAATTATACATACACCTAGTTATTATATCAAATATGGTAATAATTTTTAGATATTTGTAACTTTTGTTATTATTTTACATATTAATTTGATAAAAAGTATGCCATTTTATGTATTAACGTTAAAAAATTTATAAATTGTATGATTTTCATATAAAGCAATTCTTAACAGTCATCTTCACTAATCTGCGACTGATTTATCTTTTCTCGAAGTTTAATCGGTTACATTAGAACTATGAGTATACGCAGTATTCACTTATCTGTTTTTTTTTCTGACATTGGTATCTTAGAAATTAAGACGATACCTTTATTTTCTATAAACTAGCTATTATTTATAAAAATATAATACAACCCGTGTACAAATAAGTTAATATTTCTTTAATTTGCTTTTGTTTAAATTTAAGTTCACAAATATCTCATTCTTCTTTTCAAAACTTCAATTGTGCTAGATAACTATTTTTACTCGCATGTGGCGTAGATTAAAAAATTATTATTAAACATCGTCTCAATTGCTATTCATATTTCTATATATAATATTACCTTCGATTTTAAAATATGAATTTTTGTTTCTTATCAATTTCTAGTATTGCCATAAAAAAATCGAGCATATTTATAATGTATTTCAGGAATCCGGGAACACGCAATCCATTACCTTTAGGAGCACATCATTTTTTCAAGCCCAACAACAAAATTTACATTGTATTTGTACATGTTTATATGATATAAGTGGATATGAATACCTTTCCTCTGTCACTCTTGCTTGTATATATTTATATTAGTATAGAAAACACATTTTTTTTTAGTTTCTACTACATAGTACAATTACAATAGCTTTACAAACGTTCTTAGGATTTAACCTGTTCTTATTTTCTTGGAATTATAGTAAATATAAGCGTTTTATACTGATTTTATGTCAAAACTGCTTTGGCTTCTCTCAAATCGGTATCACATACAGCGTTGAAACTAAATATAAATTTTTTAGGATATAAGTATTGCCAAAATCACCAGTGTGAACCATATCAACATAAATTAATAGTTAGAACAATTCATTTTTTTTGTTCATAGTTTACAAATGCATATTCTTATGATAAATGTCTTTTTATTGTCATTATTGTATTTGAAATATGTATTTTAGTTATAAAGTCAGTGCCAATAGACGAAGGGTTTAGGCTTTCTTCGTAAATATTAAAAAAACGACAACCACCTATAATTATGAATTTAACTTAAGAAATAAATTTAAAAAAGCACTTCATATTTGTAGTATAATATTTTGCATGTTTGTCGTTATGTCATTTTTTGCAATCTATGTATGCTTTTTTGATTTGCCCTAATAATAAGCGCTACTCCGTAGATTTTATTTACATTTCGAAATAGAAATATATGATACTTGTTGTAATGTTGTACTTGGTTTAATTATGTCGCTTTGTTCCCGAATAGTGGTGTTCATGAGGGGGTGTAAAATACTAAGAGTATTACTAGATAATATAATTATGGTTCTAACACTCTTTACCCTTTTTATTAAAATCCTTATAACCTCGATTTTATAAAGGTTTCATGTGAAACTGTTATTTTTTCATTCTCAGTAATTATCTTATAGCTCTTTTTTTACACCTCTAAAATAATTCCTCTTGTGGATTAATTTGTTTCAAGTTTACTAACAAAAGTTTCATACAGCCAGTACCATATCTTATCTCCTATTTAAAATTTTTTTTGTCTCTTTTTGTATTGTTTCGTATTCTCCTTTTTATTTTATTAGTTTTCTTCTTATTTGTTCATAGAGTCTATTTAAATTTATGGATGTGTGTTTTATGCTGTAGTCCACGTCTACTGGAATATTGATAGGATTGCCGGTTGTAGCTGTAAATGGGGTAGTGCCGATCGCTCTGTTGTAGCTAATAATAATTGCGTGTGTAGCTTGTGGTAATATCTCAGGCCATTCTATCTTTCCAAAATTGCTCAATTTCCTGATTTTAGTTAAGAAGACTCCCGTTTGCTCGCTCGATCATGCCGTTGGATTGAGGATGGTAAGGGGATGAGAATTTAAGATTAATATTGTGTTCTGTGCAGAAAGAGGATAAGATCGAGTTTTTAAACTCTAGTCCGTTGCTACACCTTAACTTCAGTGGGTATGCTTGCCGGGCTTTTGTGACTTGATGAAGCGCATAAATGTTTCATGTGCACTTTTTAATTCAAGAGCTACCGTAATTACCTTTCTTGTAAATATATCTATACAGTTAACTGAATTTTTAAAGTCGTGTCGATTGCTTGGTAAGGGGCCTTTGAGGTCTAACGCCCAAGCTGCGTTAGCTGCATTTGTATTTGACGCCCAATATTCCTTTTGTCTTTTCCGTGGGATATTTCTGCTTCAGATTACACAGTTGTCCACAAATGTATTGATATCATTCCTAATGCCTTGCCAAAAATATTTTAAACATATGAGATGTTTCATTGTGGCTCTGCCCCCGTGCCCTGATAGTATATGAGAGATGATAGGATGTAAGATTTCTCGTTATCTGCAGATATATGCATAAGTTTATTAGTACGAGGGAGTTGAGGTACTGATTGCATTTGGTAAATGTGATTCGTTGTTGTTTTAGTCTGTATTCTGCTTATGTAATCACTGTAAATCAGTTTTTCTTGTGCGTATTCAATATTGAAATCATATTCCTGTAGATAAATGACCACCTCAGTAGCTTAGAATTGAGATTCGTCGATTTATATAGAAATGTGAGAGTTCGTGGTCTGTTCTGACTGTAAATTTATGTTCTCTAAGGGGTTGTCGAAATTTCTTGATAGATTCAGTGATTGCTAGAAGTTCCTTTTCTGTGGGCTGTATCTATTTTGTGTATCTGATAGTGCCTTGCTAAAGAATGAGACCAGGCTCTCTTGTTTTCCAACTATTTTTTGTGTAAGTACTGCCCCTATCGAATCATCACAGGCTTCGGTAGCCAATATGGTGTGTGCCTTTGAATTTGGTAGTTGCAGAGTTGTGGTATCCCCTATGATTTCAGTTATTGTTGTAAAGCTCTCAGTAGATTTTTCGTTCCAAGATATTACCGATTTCTTTCCCTGATCAGTTTTGATCAACGCATATAGTGGTTTACTGTAGTTAGCAAGATTTGGGATATAACTCTGACAGTAGCTCACCAGACCCAATAAACTTTGTAGGTCTCCCACTGTGTATAGTAACTTTACATTTTGAATACACGTCACTCTTTCCAAATCAGGACTTATTCCCTTGTTGCTTACTAAATGTCCCAATACTTTTATGCTCTGTTTGTTAAATATGCATTTCTCTTTGTTGAGTTTATCCCTGCAGTTCTGAGTTTGGTATTACTATTTAACAGTTATAAGCATGTTCTTTTGCACTTTGTGAGTATACTATTATATCGCTTATATATACTGCGAAGAATTTCCATCTTTCGTTTCATAGAACCCTGTCCACTATTCTTTGAAAGGTAGCAGGGGCTGTTCATTGGCCGAAGGGGCATTTTAAAGTATTCAATTGATTTTTGTCTGCAGCCGAAAGCTGTTTTAGCTATATCTTCTGTTCTCATCGACACTTGGTATAAGTCTGAATATGCATCTAGTGTGCTAAAATATTGTGCGCCCTGAAGTGAGTCTAGGATGTCGTCTATTCGCGGCATTGAGTATGAATCTGGCACTGTGATATCATTAAGTGCTTTATAATGTATGCAGATTCTTGCTGATCCGTTCTTTTTACGCACCAAGACTATTGGAAATTGCCAAGGGCTTGTTGATTCGCGTATATACCCTACTGTTATAGTTTTTGTATTTTGGTTTCTATTATCTGTTCTTCTTTCTGCGAATATCGGTATAAGGGTAAAGTGATTGGTGTCATAAAAGTTGTTGTTATCTGGTGTTCGCCTATTGAAATTGTAGAGAGGGGTTTTTCTTCGTCGGAAAACATATATTCATATTTTTTATGCATGTCTAGAACGCTGCAGCTGCTCACGTGATTATTGTTTTCCTTTCTAAACTAAATATGTACTTTATCCGATGATATGATTAATCTATCAATGAATTATTGAATGAAATGCGTACCCAAAGGATTTTATCTGTCTTTATTTTTCATACAATAAAATCTGTCTTTACATATCTCCCAGCAAGCTTTAGCTGTACATTTCGTGCGATACCATATGATTTCTTTTCTTTTTGATTTGCAGCTATAAGTTTTGTGTCAAATTGCTCGAGTTCATTTCCCATGTCGATAAGGTTGATATCAATAATGTTCACATCGAAGCCTGTGTCTAACAGGGCATATGTATTCGTTGACTTTATACATAAGATCTCAACCGGAAACGTAAAATTGTTATTTGTTTGAAAAAAGACGCAGTAGTTCTAGTATTTTTAATTAATAGAATCACTTTTGAGTTCCGATATCTTCCTATCTTTCTTTGATTCAGCGCTGCCTTTTTTTCTGTTTTATTCTTTGAAGCTCCCGCAATCTTTTGTGTTATGAGTTTCCAATTCGTGAATCTGACACCACTTTCTCTTTTGAACATATCTTTACGTTCTTTTACTTTTTTTATTATCGCTTACCCATGGTCTATATTTCTTCCTGCTATCATTGTTTTCTCTTGCAAATGCAAAAACTTGCATTTCGTTCATGTTGTTTTGACTCTGGCTACTTTTCGGGCTATTATTCGGCGGTAAATTCTTAAATGTACGAGCTTTTCGATATAGCTCTGACCAACCTAATGGTGTGTCTTGCCTCATGTTGGCGTAAAATCTTCCTTCCCAGTCATCTGAAAGTCCTTTGAGGGTCATGGTCAGTAGCACCTCATCAGAAATATTTCCTTGCATTGCAATTAGTCTTAACCTTTCCATGTAGTCAAGTATTGAGCAGTCAGTTGGTGCTTCGCTTTCGCATGATAACTTTTTGATATACTGAAGTTGTGCTCTCTTTTTGAGAACCTTGCACAAAGAGCATTGGCTAGCTCTTGATACGGTAGCTCATGGGGAACTGTTCTTACCCGAACCTTTGCATTGTCTTGTAGAGACAGTCGTAATAAATATACGGCTCTTTCGGGTTTCAGATTGTTAACTACGATTTATTGATGCACTTCTTCAAGAAATCCCTTTAGGTCTTCATCCGCTCTACCACTAAAGGCAAATGGCGATGCTTCTGTCGCCATTGTTGTAATATAGGTACTTGGTTTTATTTTGCGCTTTGTTCCCGAGTGTTGGTGTTCATGAGGGTGTGTAAAATACTAAGAGTACTTATAGATAATAAATTATGGTTCCAACAGAGTGTATTTGGCAGTCCCGCTAGATCGTTCACAAATGAACATCGACTTATAAATGAAATTAGGGGACTAAAGTCCTGTTCTGCCACAGTATTGCACTTCTGTTATATTTGTCACATAAATTGGCGATGGCTTATGTATATTCAGCCATTTAATGATATCTTTGTTATTACGCGGGTGTATTTTTATATGATTTATGAGGTGTGAAGTGATGGAATTTTTTTATTATGGTATTCCCCTTATTGTATATGTATTATATTTATTTCTTTTAAACTAATAGAGTAATACTTTGTTTAATGTTCAAAAATAGGGGCAATTACGAAGTAATTCAAAATAAAAGGGGTGGTTAAAAAATTATTGTTAAAATGGGGGTATTAGAGAAATAAAACCTTTTTTTAATCATAATTTTTTTTTTTAAATTATTCTAAAATTTTTATTGCATTATGTAACAATATTTTATAAAATTATAAAATATTTTTTATAATAAAAAAAAATATTTATTTTTGCCCGCGGCTTTTCGAAAAATCAAATGCGGCAGTTTAAAAAAGCAAGTGCGGCATATTGAGCAATTAATCGCGGATTATTGAACAGCAATTGCGGAGTATCAATAATACAGCTGAAATAGTTAAATGTCAATCGCGGCTCGTATTTTGTTAAATTGCGGCTAGTTAATTGTTCAATTGCAGCACATTGCATGCAAAACTCGGTAAAGTCGCCCTACAAATTTGTTTAATTTATAGTTAAGGTGAAACAAATACTAAGTCTATAACTTTATGTAATTACGTGTTTATACCTGTTTCTAGTTTATTTTATGATCAGTAGACATCTCTTACAAATCTTGTGTCTTTTCATCACAGACAACGTTTTAGAAAACGACAAAGATGAAAAAAGGGTTTTAATAGCATCGTGTATTTTTATAGATTAAAAAGTTTTTGTTTTATAACGATTTTTAGTAATAAAAATGATTTTAAAGAACTACTGTGTCGTTCTCAATCGAAAAAAAAGATGCAATTAAAACACTTTCCATTGGACTACGCTATTATATACTTTAAAAAGTATTTAAGAATTTTTTTGTAGTTTTAAAAATATTTAAGATCTACAATTTTTTAAGCAAAGTAAATTAATTTGTTTTTGTATGCTTTACAAAACTCACGATTTTAAAAAAGCGAAAACATATATTTTGCATATTTAAATGTAAGTTAAGTTACTTATTATAGCTTCAAAGCTGTGAAATACATAACAACAGGCACTTACCTTAAAAAAAAGCTTCGACATAGTTGCATTAACAAGTTACATATTTTTATTTTGAGAAAAGAAATTTTTTTAGCATTAGTATGAAGAAGTAAAGATATAAAATTATTTTTTGCATAGAGTAAATTCTTTTCGTCGAGAAGAATATTTTTGGAAACGATTAATCTTGTACCACTTACAGAATACGGCTGGGTTTGTAATGGAGAATAAATGTTTTTATAATAATCTGCGTTGAACTTTTTTATGCATTTAAGAATCTGCTCTGCTCAGCGTACTTATCCAAATAAGCCTTAATAGAAAGTAAATTAAATAATTTAAAAAAACGGTCAAAATCGTAATAAAAATGATTCTAGTCATTTGTATTTATATTGTTTTATATACTAGGATATTTGATAAAAGAAACGAAATAAAAACCGAAACTTAAAATGGGCCGAAAATTAAAATGGACCGAAATTTAAATGGGCCGAAATTTCCTTGGGCCGAAATCGAAAGGTCTAAAACTAAAAGGGCCAAAAAAAAAATGGCCAATAATTTTTTAGTCCAATCAAATATAATCACCCTTATTTGTATGACAAAACTTGTTTTCGGACCAAATAATTTTTGGCCCTATAAATTTCGACCCTTTTAATTTTGGACCATTTTGTTTTCGGCCTATTAAAATTTCGGTCCACTTTTATTTTTGGCCCTTTTTATTTCGGCCTTTTTATTTAGGCCCTTTTATGCGGGGATCATTTACTATATTTACCGACTAAAGAGTATAAATCGGCATTTATTTGGCTGCCAGACGTGTATATTATTTAAGCGTAATATGTGAACATAAGAGAGAGACTGTTAGACAATTATTTCAGTTATTGAGTTTTATTATTATTTTTTTTACTAAAGTCTATATGTAAATACGAAATAATCTAGTTTCATACTTCTAATAATGTTTTAATTACACTATAAAAGCTATTCAAGAAAATATAAGTGTTTAAAACAATAAATAAGGTCTTTAGTTCGTAAATTCGAGCAAAGAATAAAATTACAGGACTAATGTTAAACTTATATAAAAAACTAATTTTTAAAATTTTTTTATCCCTATATATTGAAATAAATATTTACATTAATATTGAACTTTAATCAGCATGAAAAACCTGAGTTGTATAATAAAGAAAAAAAAACATATAAAATATCTATTCCTATATGGGTTTTCGTTAAGGCAATCAAGTTAATCTTTACTATTAGAGCTAACAGCCCATTTTTAATGTATTTATACCCTATAGATAACAAAAAAAGCGTGAATTGTATCGTTACACAGCCTAAAGAAAGCGCGATACGCGCATTTTTTACCTCATTATTCCAAGAAATGTGAATTCTAATGAGGAGTACTTTGAAAAAGTAAAATTATTTTTAACACATTGAATTCAACTTAAGATGAAAGTATTATACGCCCATAGACAGATCTGTTATTGAAACTTCTGTTATCGATAATATATTACCGCTATTGCTTCAACAAAAGTAGTTCACTAACTATCCTTTACTGCCCCGTTCAACCATTTAAAACAAGTCTAGTAAATGCGTTGGCACTTTTTTATAATATAGGGTTTTATGCACATCTTAAAAAGCAAATAAATATGAAGATAAAATAGAAGTAAGAATAATAATGAGAAGCAAAAAAAGTATTTAGTTACAGTGATTAACGATTTTTATGCAGATTATCTGTGCATTCAGTTCAACAATAACAAAAAACGTTCAATTATATTGAAAGAAAAAAACTATAATGCAACAAGAAGAAAGCAAATAGTATGACAACAAGAGGATCGTTTTTTTAAACTAATTTTTATTTGTTACAAAAACAAATAAAGCCAACAATTTCATTGTGCAAAAGACGGCAAAATAGAAAGAATATTTGCTTTATTGTAAGAGGAGTTCATACCATTTAAAAATCTTACGCTTGAATAATCTATGTGCAGGGGCGGATTTACATTATAGGGGGCCCGACGGCATTTTTTTTTGGGGGCCCCTACTAAAAGTTGAAAAAAAATTACTAGTAGGAATGATAATTTTTTTTTTGATTTTATTATACTACTGATATTTTTTTTTTATCAGTAAAAGCTAATTTAAAATAGCAAAAAGATGTTTTTTTTTGGGGGCGTATATTAATTATAATTTTTTAATGATAAAAAAAAAATAAAAGATATGCATAGAATTAAATAAAAAAGGCAGTTACAATAAAAAACTATAGTTGATAGTTAGTTTATGCAAATATTTTTTGTAAAAATTTCTAATAAGCTTGGTACAAAAAATTACAGTTTTGTTAGAAAATCGGTATAAAAACGATCTCAAAACCAAAAAATTAAAAAATTTCATGTTATGTGGTTACACAAATTTATACTTAAAAGAAGAATTTTAATATTATATATGCAGATTTTTTTTATTAAGACATTTACAGTCATAATAAATAAGTAAAAAAAAACTTCTAACGCCACAACTATGTGTTTAAAGTGCAAAAGGCATCTACTACATATTTAAATAGCAACACAAATTACCCTATTAAAAAAAGAAATGTAAATAGACTTGCATTACACTGGTGTTTTCTGTGAATTTTTTGATATGTTAAGACCTCTAGAAGTATTTTAAAATGCTTTAAAAAAGCATTATAGATGATTAAATGATAAAATTTACGGAAAACAAGGAAAAAAATACCCAAGTGATGTTAGTTTTATAGTTTGCTAGTTTCAAGATGTTAAAACAAGTTTGAACTGGTAAAAGATATATGTTTTTACCACAAAAAATACTATATGGTCAGATAAAATATATATGATTCTATTTAATTCCTTTACTTTTATTTTTAAATTTACAAAAAACCCATCCATGCTTTTTTTAGTAAACGGCAAACCTTTTTGTTTTGTTTTAATGCTTTTTGATATAAATTTGAGAGGAAAAAAAACTGAATAAATGATGCAAAAAAAATATATGCGCAAAACTTTGTAAACTAATTATATTTCTAATAAAGTGTAAAAATATAACTTTTTTACTTCGCAAACTATCGTAAATACGCACATTTTGCAATCTTGGAAATTAGGTAAAAACTATTTTTACTGCTTTTGCATATAATAAAAATAACAACGTAATTCCTTGATTGTAAGTTTAATTGATTTACTTTTAAAAGGTAGCTTTTTTATTTAATTTTATATACATATTTTGTTTTACGTTTTTTTAGAACAATATAGAATACTTCGTAAATTTTTTTTGGGTCCCCCCCCTTCATAAATCCGCCTCTGTCTATGTGAGGTTTTAAAGGCAGGATAAAAAAAACAGGATATATTCTCTCATGAAACTGAAAAGGTTTGGGACACTACCGTACCCAGGGGTATGGGGCGGGGATGTACCCCCTCATCAAGAAAACGAGTGTGCCTGAAATTAGGGCGGGGGGAGGGTTCGTGCAAATTTTTTATTGATTTTTCCCTTCTTAATAGAAAAAATTCAAAAAAATAATTCAAAAAAATAAATAAGGACAAAAACATCCATAAAAACCGTTTTTAAGCCCTATTTGAAAGACAGAAACTGCTTACTTTTAGCTAAAAAAAATACTTGTAGTGTCACAGTTTTTACATAAAGCTGCTGCTTTTTGTGTTTAAAAACATCATATCGTCAAGGTATACAAGTTTTTAAGTTCAATTTAATTACAGATTATGGTTGACAGAATGATGAAAAATACTTATAAAATTCAAGTACAATACTCATGTATAATTTAGATAATTCATATAAGTTTTCAAAGTCTTTATATGACAAAAAAATCTACACGAATGAATTTTAAGATTTAATAGAGAAATTAAAAAAGCAAATTATGTAAAAGATTTCAGCACTACATATGTTTTTTTTTACTTATATCGATGATTTCTTGCATCTTTTTTTTCTATAGTGGTAAAATGTAAAATTTATAAGCATATAATATACGGGCATATGTATAGAAAAAGACTTAAAGATATAGAAGTGGAACAAAAAAACAAACAGAAAAGAATCGTAATTGCAAAAAAAAAATACTAAAGATAATATGGAAATAAAACAAACACATGGGTAGAGTTTTTCTTATGGTGCAGTTTATAAAAACCTTTGATTTATACGAAATACAAAAAGTGGGACCAAAAACTATCTATGTGATATATTCTGGCGTTTTGCACAATGTATATATTCTCTACAAACCAGCATACCCAAAAACAAGTCCAAACGAATTTTTTTTGCCACAAAAAATATTTTATATTGTTAGGGGATAACAAGAGATAAAAATCACATTACAATCATTGATGCGAATAAGGGGGAAAAAGATGGAATGTTCAACATGGTTGTATATTTTAAAAAATTGAGCAAGCATCAATGTCAATATAGTGAACATAAATATATATCCGCGGGCTGTTATACGCAATTCCACCGAATGGAAATCAAATAAACATTATTGCTTACTAAAAAAAATATGAGGAACCCTGAGGAGGGTCGGAAAAATATTGTCTAAATTTACAAAACCCCCTCGGAAAATCATATAATATATATTTTATGTATAAATATATATGCATAAGTAATTAATTACAAATACCAAAATATATTTTTTTAATTAACCCTTTCACGAACAAGGGCTAAAATTAAATTTGTTTCGTGGAAATTTAGGGGCTAAATAAAAATACATTAAATATTTGTTGATCAAAAAAAAATTTAGTCTAACAGAACATTCATGCCACTAATTTATTAGGGTTAAATTAAACAACCTATTAGTACAAACATGAATTTGATTTGTGAATTAGCAGTGTTTTTGATTGCAAGTTTTTGCCGACTCTTCTTTTTATAAAATTAAAAATATTTTTCCGGCTATTAACAGATTTAAATGAATATTTTATTCTCAAATTATATGTTTATATATGTTTATTAATGTTTATTGTCATAAAATTCTAGTTTAGTTCAAATTTCTCAGTTAAAATTTAATACTATCTAAAGAATTAACCGACGATCAAAACTAAGAACTAATGTTTTCCCCGTTCAAATATATAAATATACAACATTAAAATTAATATAAAGAATACTTTTGAGTGCATACAGTGTTGTATGAGATCTAGATTCCATTGTGCAAATCTTAAATGTCACCTAAATGCATATATGAAGTAGATAAAAAAAATATCTATCAAAAAGGTTTTAATTTCAAGTAAAATAAAAAAAAAAAACGTAAATGTAATAATAATAAAAATAATGATAAGTAGATATAACGTTAGAATCGTTATTTTTTCTGTATAAACCTGT